>JAPYZP010001311.1:0-27629 GCA_030522985.1 Torymus sinensis | reverse complement strand
TTTTGCGAGAGTAGCGTATCGTGTTTCTAAAGCTCGCTTACTGGCGAGTACGAGAGATATACCAACTTTTAATATTTTATTGCTTTTTCTAAAAAAAAATAGGCAGCTGGGTTTGATATTTGCGCACAATAATGTTATATTTTTTAAAAAATAAGTTTTTACCGATAAACAAACTGATAACGAATGATGTTAAAAATTAATTAAAAAGCATAACACTTTGTTATTACAATTATCTCTTTATTTGTTTACTACATGCTATAACAATTAAGCATTTGCGTTAACAATTCCTATTAATAATGTCGGTGTAGTGAACCCCAACAGCCACTCCTATACCTCTTCCGCACTTGACCGCCGCTCAATGCGCTACAGACACACACATCAGCTGCGCTTAGTGCAGAAAAAAGCGTCGCAGAGCGGTCTAATCACGCGACCGATCGCCAATCGGCTCTCCCCCACCCTTATATAATTACGTCTATAATTATCGTATCTGGCGACGGACGCGCGCGTTCTAGGCCCCCTCAATGCTCATCGCCGCCCGCGGCACTGGCTTCGCCGCTGCGCCACCCGCGCCGGGGATGATTATGAGTCGGCATTGGCCCGACGACGCCGACGGCGACTATGATGTTCGGCAGCGGTAGCCGAGGAGCCCAGGAGGAGGAGGCCCACGCGGCTGCCATCGCGGCCGCCTACGCCCAGGTCGACGTGGAGCGGCTGCCGCCCCGGGTCGTCAACCCGCAGGACCGGAGGCCGAGATGGTGCACCAGGAACGTCACCCCCATGTCGCCCCACCAGCTGATCGACGGCAGGATCATCAGGAGCTCGCTGCTGCTCAACAAGCGCAGGAAGAAGAAGCGCGCGCTCAGGTTCCCGGAGAACGAGGTCGCCGGCTCCTTGGAGCCAGCCAACCCGTGGCAGCACCGTGAGTATATTTTTATCTTTCTTGCTTTCTTTCTTTATTCTTTTTACCCCCGCACGTGCGCGATTAAAATCTCAACGCTTTGGTGTACCAGCGATCTCCTTGAACAAAGTTCGACATTTCGCTGGTATCGTTAAACTCTTGAGATATTTTAGTTAATTAGAATGGAATTTGACTTTTCTTTTTAAAGAAATTTTTTCTTTTTTTTTCGGGTTTTTTCAAGCTAATTACTCTACGGTTTGAATAGAAAATAGTTGTGACTGGCTCTATTCAGACTACGCCGCTATTTTTATTTTCGCTTTTTACTGCAAAAGATGAAAAGAATTTTTCGCAATAAAAGCTCCCTTCTGTTTTTACACCAAACATAAATTTCCTTTCATCAATCTCTCGTATCTTTGTAATCCTTATTCCCAAGGTAAATATTCCATCGAGTTCGCAACGAATAGATTAAATTTGTCGCTGCGGCGGGTTGCCTTTATGCGAATATTGAATTGACGAGGAAAAGCTCGCGACTGGTCTATGGCGCGTGTATGTACAAAAAGCGGTCGCTGCCCCGCGAGCCAATCAGCGAACCTTCGGCTACCGGGCCAGGTCAATACGCGCCCAGCGCGCGCGGGGGCAAATTGTTGCTCTGGTGGCGCGATATGCATGTCGTAACTCCCACGAGACTCCACTGCGGGCTTGTTATAGGGAAAAATATTGATTTTTCGGCCATCTTTCGCAATTACTGCGGCCGCAGGCTGATTTATCGACGAAGCTTATACTTTGGGGGATTCAATTAGTGCTCTTTAATTTTTCACTAAAGACGCTTTAAAGTCATGATTTATGCACCAATTAAGCGTGCGGGATTTTCGAGAAAACACTGACGTTCCCAAACGTCAATCAAAATCGGCTCACGTGCAGCCAATCATCAAGCGCATTATTCGCGTGCCGCTCACGATACACTACTACAACCAACCCAAACATAAGCGCGTGCACTCGTCGTCGCAGGACCCGGAAGAAGAAGAAGAAGAAGAACCGGCAGCGGACAAAAAATACGCCAAATTGCTACAATAACAAAAGCCCGTGTGCCCGCGCGTACGTGTGTGTGTGTGTATGTGCTTGCGCGCGTGCTCGCGCACGCGTGCCCGAAATACTGTCGCGACGGGTGCGCGAGGAATCGAGGGCATCTCTCTATAAGTGTCAAGTCCATTCTCTCCCCCCCTCTCGCACGCACACACACACTCCTCCCACCACCTAAACGCGCCGTCGCGCTCGTGACAAAGGAGAGAAAGAGAGAAAAGCTCTCGGGGCGACATAAATCATCGTTAGGCGTATAGGGATACGGATGAAATCGCCGCCCGCGCGTCGTTTCGGCTCTCTGATCCGTCGCTCAGGCGCGCGAAGACTCTCAGGGACGGAGCGAGAGAGATAATCGACGCTTAGCGTCTCGCGCGAATGTTTTTCAAAAGTGATGAATCGATCGAGCGGAGAGGGCGCGATATTTATTGACTGTGATGACATTTTTTTTTTTTTCGGTCGCGATCGTTTATCGTGAGGCGGTAATTCGACGCTAATTTAATAAGTATAGTGTTTTGGAAAAAGCTCGTGGTCGTGAATTATGACACTCGTAAGATTCTTTATTTGATGTCGCTGTCGGATTATACATTACGTTATACATGACAGCTCAGTTGTACCCATTTTTCCTCTCCATGCTATTAAAAGGTTAATGAGCTTTGTCAGAGTAACATTGTTTGTCTCGTGTTGACTTTGTTTATTTATCAATCTTCGCAAAGACCCAAGTTTAGCTAATTTTAATATACTGTTAATTAATTTTCTGCGATGTAATATCTAATCTTGTAACGATCGTTTACAATTCAACCATTATATTATTGAGAAAAAGAAAATCGATAATACACGTGTCAGATTATTAATAAAGTTTAAGCCAACGAAACAAAGACATTAAGAGCGTAAAATCATCCCTATAAAAATCAATACCATCGCGTCATTTCCTCGCCACACCCCACGTCCATTCCACACTACACATCTATCTTTTCTCTCTCATCTCTATACGTATCGCTCCCACCTGTACGTAATATCTACGCATACATCATCTCACGCTCGAAAATCGCCAAGCCGGATCGTCTCGCCGCGCGAGCAATGCGCCGACTAACGCGAGAAATTCGCGGCCTGCCAATACTCTCTCTTATCTCACACGTTTTTTTTTATATATAGCGCACGCGCGCGCGCCGTATTTCGAGGGTACGAGCTTTCACAACGACGCGCAGCGCACTCTTCCTCTCGGTCACTAATTATAGTCCCGTATAGAGCAAGAGAGAGAGAGAGCGCATCGCGTGAATCACATGCGTCGTTGACGACAAAGAGAGAGAGGCAGATATTCGCGAACGATGTAGCCACGATCAGCGATGGGTAAATAGCCTGTACTATTAGTCGGTGGTCTTTTTTGGAGCTCTCGGTTTTGCGGAAGATGAGAAAGGCTCGTTCGCGGAATATTAATGTCTCTTCTTGATGTTTTATTTATAGATGAGAATTCATGGGCGATGAGATTTTTGACTATTCGCGCTATTCCGAGTATAGATTCTTATGCACGAAGTTTTTACATTCCTCGGAAACCTGTTTCTTTCTATACGAGGTCATCGCTGGCTTCGCAAGGTGTCGAGCTGCGTTAGGCGAGATAAAAAATTTGTTATTTTTATAAAAATTGATTTTTCCCAACACCTTCCCTACGAATGATAATTATTTTAAAATCCCTTTAGTTTGATGCTCGCGAGCGATAAAAAGTCAGCGTTTCTTGAAATCCGTTTATTTTCTTTCTACAGGTAGAGATGTCAAACGAGACGCAGTGCTCGCCGCTTACAGAGAAGCCTGTACAAAGCACAAAGTGTCTCCCTTACAAAGTGTCATTTATCAGCTTAAGGTACTGCTACAAGTGCTTCATTCCTTTCTATTTTATCGCATCTTTAGTACAAAAAAAACGTTTATAAATCAAAAGCCCATTAGAGTTTTAAAATCTCTGAAATGAAGAAAGTGAATTTTGATTTCTACATTTCGTCTCATATTATTATGCGCGACTATATAGCTATTACATCATGCATACTAATGATTCGTTAAACGCGCAGTCGACGAACAACATCGACGACCGATGCGAGGAGCTGAGCTTCAAGGACATCAGCCTCCGGCAGAACGACTGCGAGGCGCTGGAGGAGGTCTTCCGGCGCATCTTGTTCTACAAAATCGACCTGAGCGGTGCCATAGCCGAGGACGCGGTAATTGCCACATACATACCCACACATACATGAAATCTATAATATACATGGCTTGAAACGCCTGTGTGTTGCAGAGCGCCGAGGTGCTCTTTCAGATCTTCGAGTTTTACGAGGCCCTCACGCACCTGGACCTCTCGCACAACCACAAGATCGGCGCGTACGGCTGGCAGGCGTGCAGTCGAATGCTGAGAAAGGTCGATATTTGCAGCGCATAGCTTTTTTTTCTTCTTCCCCCGCTCCGCATATAATATATCGTCTCTTCCTCGTGTTGGTTGATCATCGTCGAGCTTAAGCATTTTTTTTAACCAATCTAATTGTGAAATTGATTTCTAATGACTTTTAGACACAGTCCCTGAAGCGACTCGACGCCGTCAATGTCAGCTTAAACGCCGAATTCATGACGATACTCACGCGCGGATTGAGATACGCCTACCTCATAATACTGCGGCTGGATTCCTGCAAGCTTTCCGGCCGACTGATGGAATTATTAGGTACAATTATGAATTCTATTTTAATACCCGCGCCGTCGGTGGATTCTCGGAACGCATGCTTACACTAGGTATACAGTCGGTACGGATTACAAATAACAGGATGTCTGACCTCATCGTCTCTTTCTACTGACGCGGCGGCGGCCGGCGACGACGATGACGTTTATCGCGAGTAGAAGCGGACGACGTGGTCAGCCGTTTGTAATCCCCTGCGTGCGGATGAGTTATTGCATTCCGCGATGCGAGCTAATAAAACTATTTACTTTATTATGTCCGATTTGTGAAGGAATATTAAGAATTATAATTTATAGAATTTTTGGCGAATTGAAGGAATTGTTCACAGATTATTATTAGTATCGTCAGAGATATAATGAATCATATAAATTAATGATGATGTAATCACATAAAAATAATATATTCTATTTGTTCAGTTATAGCCTTGAAGTTTAACATGGCCTTACGACAACTTTATCTTCGTGACAATGAACTTCAGGGAGTCGATTGTCGTCAACTTGAAATTCTTCTAAAGTTCAATAGTAGATTGTCATATCTTGATCTCAGGTAA
Organism: Torymus sinensis; assembly: GCA_030522985.1. Lineage (NCBI taxonomy): Eukaryota > Metazoa > Arthropoda > Insecta > Hymenoptera > Torymidae > Torymus > Torymus sinensis. The sequence goes on along the minus strand of JAPYZP010001311.1, from coordinate 22,394 downwards.
TTTATCTTTTTGCATAAGTAAAAAGTCGGTTTTGTATTATTAAAAGAAGCATTTTTAATTTAACTTGACTAATCATTTCAGCGACAACCTGATCCAAGACGAGGGCTTGCCGTACGTCGTGAGCGGGCTGACTCATCAGTTGCATTTCGGACTGTTCAGTAAATCGAAGAAGGGCCTGGAGACCCTGATACTATGGAACAATCATCTGACCAGACGCTCGGCTCCGCAAATAAACGTCGCCATTGTAGGTAAAGCAATTTATTGTTAACCGTAAGCACGAAAACGCACTATTCAAAGCCAATGTTGTATCGCGCTTAGAAGCCGCCTTTTTTCGAAATGAAAGACAAATGCCCGTATATCGTTTTCCAGAGAGAATCCAAGACACTGAAATGTCTGAATATTGGCTCGAACTGCCTACTGGATAACACCATCATGGACATTAGGCAATCATTGATGGAGAATAAGGTCTTGCTCAGACTGGACTTGCGATCTACTGAGATCACGGACTTCGGGGTGTCCGAACTCGCAGCAGTACTCAAAGTCAACAATGTTCTCGAAGTGAGCCAATTTCTTCAATTTTCATTTGATTTTTATTTTTAACGTTTCGGTAATAAAACACGATATTTATATTCTTTTATCACTTTTGTAGATGCTCGATGTCAGAAACAATCCTGTTTACAAATCAGGCGTTTCGAGTCTCATTGAAGTACTAGAAAACAACAAACACATTACAGATGTATTTATAGATGAAAAATCAAAAATCAAAACTGTAAGTTTTCTTTATACCATTGTCATGCTCGTGAAATAGTATATTACGCACCTATGACGAACAAACTTGGACAGTCCAGAGCTCGTGTAAATTGCCACACGAGCTGTGGGCTGGCCAATTTATCTCCCGTGGTGCGCATACTATTTTTCGCCATACTCGTGCCGAAAATACTACCACATTCGCGTTTTTGAGCCGGGAGCGAGACTGGTACTTTCGGCCAGGGTATGGCGAAAAATAATTGTTTATAATGCTGGATATTAAATTTATTTTGAAAAATAATATAGACAACAAGAATTAAAGCAAAGTACAGCGAGCTGGTGAAACAGTTGCAAAACCTTTGCGATAGGAATAAGGAGTTGTCGAATGAAGAAATTGGTAAATCTTTAACCATTTATTGTTCATTAATAAAAATTTTTGAAGGAAATTATTATTGATTCGCCTATGATAATAATTTTCAGAATCGAGTGATGATGAGGGTGACGAAGACGATGAGAGTGTGGACGATGGATCAATGTTTGAAGATGATTTGGAAGATCTGGACGAACCGCTGCCAGAACTTCCTGCCGAATACAAGCGTTATATGACGTGGAAAGTTTAAAATCTAATGAACTGCGTTAATTTTCAAGAATTTTCAAGAATATTTGTTAAATTGAAATTAAATTATGCAAATTAAGCGTTGATAATACGTATACGTTTTTAGCAAAAATTAATTGGATTTATTTATTTATTATAAACATAGGAGACATCACGAATTATAGATTTATTCATATAGAAATAATGTATACTATTGTTATTGTTCATAAAAAGTAAATAAATTATATTTTTTCAGTACATAAAATCTATTATTTATAACTCCTAAAAATCTCTTATATAATTTTGATCACTTACCACTTCACAGAATAAAATAATTTTCCTTTTTTGATAATACTTTATTGATTTTAATATAAAAACAGCTATAAAAAATATGTGTAGGTAGTAATTAGATTTTTCTTCAAGCAATTTTAAACCGCGCGCGCTTTTTCCAATCCGACTTCTGATTCGACCACTTCTTTTCGATTTATCTCGATCAACCTTATCTCGATGCGAACAGTTTTCGGGGTTAGGAATGCTGGAACTTCCTTTTGCTTGCGCGTTGGCATAGCACGTAAGTTTTGGTCGCGTTCTATCTAATAATTTTTACAATTTTCACAATAAAAGTTTAAAATAAAGTGAGTTGTGTTAATATAAAGCAATTCTTAAATTTCTCATTATTTTTCTACTATAATTTTGTTTAATAATTTTGGAAGTGTCAAGTGTAATTTGTACTAAATATGCCGTGATTTTCAACACGTGCATGTGTTGCCCATTTTCACGGTTTACTTGTAAATTTAACGTAAACTGTTTCCTTGTTAATTAATAAATTAAGTTTAATTATCTGTTCAGGTATCAATATTGTATTAAACTAACATATTAACATTTATGAGAAAATAATGTATTGAAATTTCTGCAATCAACATAACCTCACTTTTGTAAACATTGAGATATCTAGGACTAAGAGTCAATTATAATTTTTTTCTTTAGAGTATAGCCATTTTTATGATAGAAAATAAAAATGATTCGAGTAAAATGACTTTACCAACCTCCTGTAGTTTATAAATTTTTTGAAAATAGAATATTATTCGAAAATATATTTGGAAAATATTTTTTTTTTTAGGTAACAAGCAGCCAAAATGACGAACTCCAAGGGTTATCGTCGCGGTACGCGAGACCTGTTCTCGAGGAAATTCCGCAAAAGTGGAACCATCCCCCTTTCCACTTATATGAAAGTATACAAAGTTGGAGACATTGTTGATATTAAAGGCAATGGTGCTGTTCAAAAGGGTATGCCCTACAAGGCCTATCATGGTAAGACCGGAAGAGTCTTCAACGTCACTTCCCATGCTCTTGGAGTGATTGTCAACAAACGTGTGCGTGGACGCATCATTGCCAAGCGCATCAATGTTCGCATTGAGCACTTGAACCACTCAAAGTGCAGAGAAGACTTCCTTAAGCGTGTTAAGGAAAACGAGAGGCTCCGCAAGGAAGCCAAGGAGAAGAAAATCAAGGTTACTCTGAAGAGACAGCCAGCCCAGCCCACACTCGCACACATTGTCTCCGGCAGGGAAGCGCCACAACTTCTGGCACCTATTCCTTATGAATTTATTGCTTAATTCATAATAAATTTACTTTTTAAAATATAAAAACATTCGTATTTTCTTTTTTTATAATCCCAGACACACTTTAAGTAAATTACACAAAGAATTTCAGTATTTTCTACTTTTTATTAAAAATAAAGAAGAAATGTATTTTACAAAATCAATTAGTGAATAATAAAATAATTAATTTAATTTAAAAAATATTACTTTAACTTTCAAAAATCAAAGTTCATTGAAAGATTTTATGGATTTTATTTTTCATCTTTCTCTCTATTCTCAATTGGTGGCACTATATCACTAATCCATTTAAGATATGCTTCATTACCATTTTGAATCTTGAATAAATAAAAAGATTTTTAATATTATAAATGTCTTGATACACTAATATTCATAAATTTATTAAAACTTACTGGCAAAGAAATAACTTCACATACTTCATACGGGTGATTTTCTCTGTAGTCAAAATACATAAATGTAAGAATTTAATTATGTAGATTATCTTTGTATACGTCTACTTACTTGACATATTTGGTAAGAATATCCACAGTATCTGTTCTAGTTTTAATCATCTAAAAAAAGTATTTAAATATATTACAGTACAATACTGGTTAAAGTGATTATTATAGTAATTAAATTAATTACCAGTAGTAGTTCACTGTCTTCATTAATTTCATTCTTCCATTCATATCTAAAAAAATTTTATGAATTCTAAATTAAATAATTTAAAGATGTATACAGTATAGGAAGTTAAGTATTTAATTTTACTTACACTGACGTAATTTTAGGTATGATGTTAACGCAAGCGGCTAGCTTTTTTGATACTAATCCGCTAGAACACGGGCATTTGGGTTAAATATTAGTTTAAAAAGCCAAAAATTCAGTAAACATCCATATTATGAATTTACTTACTGCGCCAATTTTTTCGCAACTTCATCTGACGGAACAGTAACGTAAGCAACAGAATGGACACCTGTATAATTACTCATGGCTTTCAAACTTTGAACTTGCAAGCTTCTAGTAACACATAAAAAAGTCAACAATCCAATTGCCGGTTTCCCTAGCATAACTATTTAGAATTTCAGCCAGTAATCGTAGTTTCCGTACTATAGTTATCGTTTTGTCAGAAACAGAAACACACACACGCAGCTATCTACCTAGTCACATGTATACACTAATATACCTTACTATCATCGTATATGTACAAGAATCGAATATATTTCGCGCTTGCGCATCGACGCATGCGTGCGCCATAAGTATATATGTGCCAAATTTAAATGCATGAATTGAATTTTTTTTCAAACGTATGTATGAATTAATAATATTTTGCAAATAAGTATATATATGTGGTACATCTTGATAGAAGAATTTTTCAATTTGTATTGATTTTATTGTTATCGTGACATCGACGAATAAATTTGGGGGGTTGTTTCATCAAATTACACTGTATTATCCATTCATAACAATATTTTATTCTCAGCCATACATTTTTACATTTTAATAGAATTTGATAATGTCTCCAACATGGATAGCGCAGAGTTCGTGAAAAATCAACTGCTTGAATGAAGTTCATGATTTACTCGATGTAGACTAGTTCCAAAGTACAATTACAATAAATATACCTTACATAGAATGAAATAGCTTCAGCACGTAAAAACGAATTAAAACACTTAAAGTAAAATCCCATGTTTTTGAAATTTCGAATCAATCAAGTTTTTAAATCCGTTTTTATATTCTCCAGTTATTTTATACAGACTATAGAAAATTTTTATAAACTTTTTATACCTCTTACATATTTATAGGAGTACGCATTTTTATCAAGTACGAGCTATTATCAAATATTTTTGAAGCTACGTGTAAAAGGTGTGTATTTTTAAAAAAATACACTTTACTGCACATTTTCTATCTTCATTCTCTGAAATTTTCACATTCTTTTATTAAACATTGACAAAATAATATATTATAAACTTTCTATTTTGACACTTTATAAGCATAATAAATACCTAAATTGCAAGTGAATTTCTCACCATTTTCAGTTCTGCAGTCAAATTCAAATAGCAATAATAGATCAAAATTTTTTTAATTTTTACGTTATTTAAAAAAAATATAAATATTTTTAGAACAATATTAACATAATTTTGATCACGAGTAATTTTTTTTTTTTTTTTTTTTTTTTTTTTTTTTTTTTTTACTAAAAAATAGTTAATATACGATATTTAAATACTATATATTGATTAAGATTGCCAATCAATAATAATAAATCTTCATTCGATATTCAATAGTTTTTCAATAATATAACAGAGAACATGTACAAAATTTTAATTCGTTTTCACCTATTTTCAACTGATGATTATAAACTTTGCCATTAAACCTTTACTATACCACTTGTTATCTTATGAAAAAAAAATTAGGATTGGTAGAATGTATCAGAATGTTATAAATTTTAAAATATTCTCTTAAATGGATATACAGATCCACTGTGTATACATACAGCATGGACATCTTCTCTAGCACATTCGTTCTTTCATACTCGTTGATCACAGAGGAATACGAAAATTTTTGAGGATTAAAAAAAAGCTCTGAATAGACTAAAAGATACTAAGTTTTTTGTTCAACAGAAAGCATTATTAAAGCGGCCAAAGAAACTTCTCTACTTCATTGCAAATTGTTGAAAATTTACAGTGTATATCGATTCACAGAGCACAGTGAATTTGAAGAGCTTTACTGAAACATGTAATTCATTAAAATCCTCCATAGCATTAATGTCGTCCTTTGACTTTCATTTAGTTAAAGAACGAGATTGAAGTTTCCAGATATCTTCCTTGTACACTATTCTGAAATTCAGAAGATCATCACAGAAACTTTTGCATCTTGTACAAAAATTAACTAAATACCATTAGGTATTGTCCATAAAAAAATCTAACGGAAATACAAAAATTCCGCACAATTTTTTTTCTGCTTATTCAATATCTTGGCTGCTTTATATCGCATTCCTTTGTGATTTAAAAGCCACAGATAATCGATTAAAGCAGGGCATTCAAGTTACAATAAAAATCTCCATAAAAATTAATTTCAACTGCAGTCTCTTGATTGATAAAATAAAATATATCCAGTTTCTGAATTTTTCTGGATATCTGATGTCAATCCATAAAAATCTTCAATAGCGGATGAATCAATTTTCTGTAACAAGTTTATAAATTTTTTTAATTTATTTATTGATTAACTAAAATGTATGTTTAAACAGTTCTGACTATTACTTACGTCAACCATGTCATCATCAAAGAGTAACCAGAACCCATGGCTTTTGACTATTGAAATATAATGTCCTCTATTAGGCCCACTCCCACAATGAATCACTACAGCCACAAGATCATATAAACGATCTGGGTTTACAGCATCATCACTCTGAAAATAAATTTTATTTTAAAGTTTTTTATGAATAAAATTATTAAAATATTTTATTTATTTTAAAATTTTATATTCTTACACTTACTGTATTGAAAAGTCGGAGTTCTAAAGGAAAAACTACCCTGTGTGAAACTTTAATATGCCTATTATACTGTTCAACATATTTAAATCTTTTTAAATGTAAAGCAAGTATCATTGGTAGTTTCTTCAGCATCATTCGTTTCTGCAACAAACGGTAATTTAATTATTATTAATTTAAAATTTTTTCATTTTAATATTAACTAAATGATAGAGAATTACCTGGGCTTCTTGGTAGCTACTGCAGTGATCGCATTTAAATTTGTTATCACTGCAGAGTGTTTCTGTATTAGAGAAACATTTGAGGCAGTGGGTAATTGAGGTATTCTGATCAACGTCAACTTGAAGATCAAAGAAATCTTCATCCTTGCTAGATACAGTCTCACAATTAAGGCAACGAGTTTCCGAAGTCAGAATGCCCTGAAAAATTTCGTGTACCCACGTAGGTTCTGGTGGTGTGCCAGCATCACCTGCACCTTTTCCTCCAGCAGGTTTACTCTGATTTCTTTCCGCTGCATAAAAGTATTATTAAATGAATTTAGTGACTAAATAATTATATTTGATATAATCATAGAAATTTATGAATATTTTATAGTCTTACCCAGAATAATTTCATTTATGTGATTAATAAGGAAATTCAAAAATTCATGAGCATCTTGCTGCATGTAATTGTCAAATTCCTCTGCAAAAAAAAACATATTTAAATAAAATAATTAATACCAAAAATATTGCAGTAAATATAAAGAATTCAAACCTTTTTCTTTTCTTAGTCGAGCTATAAATTTTTTTGGAGCTATGGAACCAACTTTTTTCTTTTGAGTTGCTATACTGTGGAATAGATCTGCCAAACATGTTAGAAGAGTTTCTTTGGTACGTTTGTTTCTAGCTTTGTATTCTAAAACTTTTTCTCTGAAAGGCCGACAAAAATACAAGGCTTGCAAAACTGAATTGCTATAACACGTATTGCCAAACTGGAAATCAAAGAAAATTATTCAGATATTAATTCAGTTCATATTATTAATTACCATAGCATTACCACATAAGATAAATAATTTTTATTTTACAAAATCATTAATTTGTACAATACAATTTAATTAATAAATAGTTATTAACTATTATTAATAAAGATTATCAAACTAATTGAATTTTTAATATCTCATTCAAATTTTTCTTGGTATTATTCTGTAAATGAGAGTACATTAATTATGGCAATGCTATAATTTTTTTTTAATTATACTTAATATATTTAAACATAATATCTTACATTAACTAATCCAAAGTAGTGCTCATTAGGAGGGAATTGGTCAGAGCCAATATCCCTTTCCAACTGGGATATATTGGCACCCTGAAAGAATAATTTGCTTGTTTATATAATTGAACACCAGAGCTCATCTACGTAAACACATGTGCAAACAATATTTCTAGTGTACAAAGAGATAAGAAGATCCAAGCACCAGATGCTGCTTTGAATTTTGCAGGATACCACAACTCCACAAAATCTCCTTATCTCAGCTGAGAGCGAACAGTGACTCCATCGGCAAAGGCTATGTACTCAAAATCTTTCACAGGCCAGATAAGCCACAAATTCGCGCATATGTATAGACATATGTATTATTTGCACATTCTAGACAGATATCAAAGTCGAATGGGAGGGAAAAAAAGGAAAAAACCCAGCGAGGTTATCCGCCAGCTATATATGGGCGAGGATCGCCCCAACTCACCATGTTTTATGACTCGCTGCTGTGGCTGCCGTCCGCTCGAACTAGTACGACCCGACGTTGAGGATGATCTCGACGTGCTGCTACACCCGCCGACGATGACGACGAGGATGGGCGACGGCCGCGGCTAAAACCCATGGTACGCGCGCAACGGATGAGGACCGAGAGGGAGGCGCGTGCGTGTATATAAACCGAGTCGCGGGGACGAGCCGCTTCTACTGACGACAGCAATGGCTCATGATCGCCGACGCTGATGATCCAGCAGCGCGAGCCACCAGCGACGTTGGCCGTGCTGTCCCTCCCTCGAGTCTGTGTACCATCCGCTCGCGCGCTCTCGCAATTATGTTACTCGTCCGCTGGGCGAGGTTAGGATGCAGCTGTCCGTCCGCTCGCCGGAGACTCGCTGACAAGGTTTATTTTCTGCGCGACGTGTCCCTAAATTGCGAGATACGCGATATTTCTCCACGGGTTTCTGCTATCTCCCGCAAGCAGCGGAATAAAATCTCCTGATGCACTCTTGCGCAGCGCTGACTCTGTCTGTCTCTCTCTCTCTCTCTCTCTCTCTGGTCTGGCACGGGCTTCGAACGCGATTACGCGACTAAGTAAGTACTACTACTTACTCACACACGGGAGTACGGGACACGGCTCGAGTCTAGCCGCTCGACCCGTCGAAGTTTCCGAACGTTTCTATGTGACATTTCACCTGCGACGTTGTCGGATAGGATGTATGTACACCTATTGTACGCATGAATGTGTGTGAAAGCTCGCTATCATAGTATCATCACACGGTATAATACTGCCATACTGGCGTCTGGCCTGGGCCCTGGCGCGCATATACCTATAGGTATAGGCTGCTCTAGCTTGTAGCCTGACGCCTGCGACGATCTTGCGCGAAGACTTATCGCACAGCCGTCACTGTACTCGCATTCTCATGAGCGCGACTCCTACATGTACGGGACTGATAAAATTCTGATAATGATGCGATGTGTGCTTCGGTATCGCGCCGGAAGATATTGATTATGAATTTTGAATAGTTAATACATTGGACATAAAGCGAAAGATTCAAGAATAGGACGTTTCGATGAGGAGATAACTGATGACCAAATGTTGATAATATTGTTTGAACTATTATTTGGATAAATTAAGAGTTGCTAATAAATGTTAGTGTCAATGATTTAATTAAATTACGCTAAATAAAGGAAAATGATGTTATTAAAATTATCTGTGTAGATTATTATGTAAAATATACGTTTGAAAAAGCCGGCCGTTCATAAATATTAACGTTTCATAAAGGTTTTTAACGTTTAAATGAAGTACACGAATATGTGACAAAATGAAAAATTTATAAATACTAAAATTAAAATAAAATTTGAAAATAACGATCAAAAAAGAGTATTTCGCATAATATAGGTATTATCAAATATATTTATTAACACATATTTTCCTTCATTACTTCTTTTTTTATGCTGCAGTAAAATTCAGACAATGTACTAAAATACATACAAAAAGAAATAATTTATTAAGTAATGATTTACGTATGAAAAAAGTACAAAAACTGGGATCGTAAATCTATATATAGACTTAGTTGCTGTTATCTCCTTGAAATAACTGAGAAAAGCATTAAATGTACAAATATATATATATACAACGTTATGACAAATTCGGTAAGAGAACTGCGCCGGGTTGTAGGTACGAAATACACGACTGCGATACAAACGCTACTACGAGTGGAATCTCTTTTGATTCTTGCTGCATTCTTTGCAATTTGTTGGCGTCTATACATGCATCCTTTTTAGAACTATAATAAAAATTAATTAAAATTAAAAATTATTATACTGAAAGAAATGTTGAAGAGTTATTATGGGAAACGAAAAGAATACTAACTTTACTACAAATAGCCGGCACAGTGGCGGTCCCGGATTTGACTTTTTGAGGGGTACGTTTGGCGGATAAACTTCGTATGAGAGACCGTAATTCGTTTTTCGAGACCTGACGGTCTTATCCACGGCAGGTTTGATAATCCTAAGCCTTTCGTACACTTGTGACAGATTGGTCAAACCCTTTGTACTAATGATCGGACTGATGGACTCTTCAACGACTTGTACTTCGCTAATATCAGCCGTTGACTCCGTCTGCATGGGCTCTTCGTCTTCGATCGTTATAGTGCTCTCCTCTCGCCACTTCTTCTTCAAGTCTGACCACGAGTCAACTCCTGGTCGATTTGAGAACGATGGCGTATTCGGCTCATCCAGACTAACTCTCTGGGTATCGCCTCCGGAGAAGTAGTTTCGTGGTCTGGCTGTTAAGTTAGAAAATTATAAGTATTAGGAAATTGTATATTTCATTTTTATTGTTACAAAATAAAATATAAGTAACTTATATGAGACGTTTCGCCTTAGTTCTCTCAGGCCGGTGAGCTCAGGCGCCTAAACGTTACCTTTTGAGCGCGTGCTTGCGGCATCGAAACATCGGATGGGAAGAAAAAGCTTCTATCAGACGAGCGCGTATGAAGGTTCCATCTCGGCGAAGCGCTTAAAAAGGTTCTATCTCAGCTGAACGCGTAAGAAGGTTCATCTCGCGCGATTCGATTTTTCATTGACGTTGTTACCTTAAGAATCACTGCAGAGTTACAATAAATCTCTTAATGATTTCTTTTGTGGCGTAAATAGCTAATCTAATTTAATACCAATATGTTTGCAATGATCTACATAATAAACTGTAAGGCGTTTATTCATCGAAGTGATAACGTTGATGAAAAATCGAATAGCGCGAGATGAAACCTTCTTACGCTCTCAGCGGAAATAGATCCTTTTTACGCGCTTTGCCAAGATGGAACCTTTTTCTTCCCACCCGACGAAAAGATGTCTATCGAAAAAACTTCGCATACTTACGTTTTCGCCGTAGTTTTTCGTCAGCTTTCTGGTGATGACATTTGTTTTTGATAATTTTCACATTTTGACCTCGAGGAAAGATAAAATGAATTCGAAAATTACTTTTTTAACACTTTCACTGCGGCAAATGCATAAAGTGATATTTACAATATTTTAAACGGTAAATTAAAATTTTAACTGAAAATAAAAATTTTAATGGTGCTTTCCTTTTCTAAGGTTTAGAGGAATATCACAATTGACGGTAAGAGTTTTTTTATCATGTTATCATCATATTTTGTTATTTCATGATGTAAGTATGTTTCTACGTCGAAATAGCTATTCTCTAGAAAGGACTTTTTTTGGTATTTTCGAGATATAACCGGTTTTATGTTTTTTTCAAGGTCAAAACGTGAAACTTATAAAAAAAAATGTCACCACGAGAATGCTGACGAAAAAATACGTCGAAAACGTATGAGAAGTTTGTCGATACGCATATTTTGATGCTGCAAGCACGCTCTCAAAAGGTGACGTTTAGGCGCCCGCGCTTACCGGCCTGGGAGAGCTGAGGCGAAACGTCTCATATAGTATACTAGAAAATTGCAATTACAATTATAAAAATTCTCTGAAAATAATTAATCTTTACCTCTTTGAGTCGCATACACTGGAGGCGGCGCACCTCCTCTTCTATAATATTGATCTCTTGGAGGAGGAGTATAATGTTGAACGTGATTCATAGGATAAGGTTGAAACCTCTGCTGCATATACGAAAAACGCGGAGAGAACATTTGCATATTTTGACAGAACGTTGTCTGCTGAAATTGTTGCTGTCTAAACGATCGCACCATATTGCCCATTACCTCCATCACGTAGTTAACGTAGTTACTTTGGAAAACATTGCCGGCCTGAATTGTATTGTGCAATATGTTTTGCTGAATGTATGAGTTGCCGTAACGCTGACATCTCATGCCTCTGTATGAGTAACCATTGTTGGAACCATAAGCTGTTATTGCTTGAGATTGATTACGTTGGGAGTAGAAATGACTCGTCTGGCCATTATGAATATTGTTTACAGGAACCACTTGCATGTTTGATTTGAGCATGCTGTCCGATTGAGACAGATTTAATAATCTCCGTCGATCAAAGCGGTAAAATTCTTTGGACGGTTTTATATTGTGAGGAATGTAGCCCCGAGGAACTTCGGCAATTATGGGTTCATCCATGTTGCCAGCCAGATTTGGAAAAGAGTTTAGGATTTCCATTCGGGTCATCGGGCGTGGAATTTCTTCGATTTCGTCGTCCGATAATTCTATTACCTAACAAGAAAAAAATTAATCGTTTAAAATTAAATTAGATATAAACAAAAATATTTAATCAATTTTAAGATATCATACTTCTGGTCTAGGTTTTTTAGTAAGATTTTCTTTAGAATCAGACTGTTTACGTTTTTCAGGTACATTGTTTTGTGGACCTAACAATTCAACATTTGTACTTGCTGTATTATTTACTTTATCGCTTCTTTTTGGCATTAACTTAACATTACGTTGAATTCGCGATCCAAGCCACTTTGAGGCTTGAGGTGTAGCTGCAGATGTATCCTTTATTGGCGATGTATTATTTTTTATAATTTTAATGTTACCTAAAACAGTTTCTTCTGAAACTATTCCTATCCTTTGTTCTTTTGCAGGTTTATTATTGTTAAATCTATCTGTTTTGGTTATAATTACAAAATCATCCTCTTGCTCACTACTATTTTTAGAAGTTGCACTAGAACCTAAGAAAATCACATTAATATATATTTATAATTAAAATTACTAGACACTAAATAAATAAAATAAATTAGTTACCATTACTGTCTGAACTTTGCTTATCTATAGTTGGGGATATATTTGGTGTCCATAAACCATCTGGATTCATGATAATTCTTTTAGTAGCATTGGATGATTTTCCATCTAATGATGATTTTTCAATAATCCTTCTTGCTTTGTAACCAGATCTTATTAATTGTGAATATACTTTATATTCATCTAAAGTACATTTTGAATTTTCTGAGTTAACTAAAACTTCATAAGCTTGCTGAATAGAAAGTGGCATTCCATTCCAGCTAAGTTCTAACGTACACTATAATAAAAAATATAATTGGTATGTATAAAAGATAAGTTTAAGTGTCTACATGAAATAAATAATTATCTTACCATTTCAAGTAGGACTAAAGCTTCTTCAGGCAACAGGTAAAGTTGACATTTTTCTTCATATCCAAAACTGTCCCATTTTTGCCCCGATCTTTTTGTGATTCTAGCTCTTTGTATTCCAGGCAACCATTCAGCTAGTGCTAATTGTGACCTACGGTCAACCCTTTGTATATCCAATAACTGCTTGCGGTTTTTTAAACCATTTTCAAGTTGCATAGTCTGTAGCCATGTTCCTGTTGGCTCGAAGTACTTTTTGCCGATTCTGGGCAATGCAAATTCTGATTTTTGCCATTCTTCCCATACTGCAGATCCAAGCCCTTTAACTTGCAAGAGTTGTGAAGCACTGAACATATAAAGAATATTAATAACATTAACAATTTCATATTATATTTCTTGTTTTCTTTTACATTAGCTAATGACAGTTTAGGTCATCTTATTTAGAAATTAAAACGATCTAGAAATATAAATTAAGAAGTAGTGAACATCCTTAGTAATTACTAAGAATTTAATAATTACAAAGTATATATTTTGTATAAATTTATCATAGTCTAAAATAAATACTTAGAACCTTGCAACACTAATAAAAGTTTGCATTAAATCATCTAGTTGTTAAACAAATACATTAATTGTTTTTATAAAAAAGGTGCTTTATAGTTACTTGAAAAATCTATGATTGATGGATTGCTAGAATTTGTATTTTATAGATTTCTGCCAGCAAAGCAGAAACTGTATTTGCATTATAATAAAATCTTAAATAATTTGTACACATGGAGGTCGAGTGGACACAGAATGATTTCAAGTTAGAATTGTAAGCATTTTGAAAAATGCAAAATTTGAGTCTATAATGGTATAGTAAAACTCAAGTAAACAGAAATACTCGATTGTAAATACAAAGTAAGGTTAATCGAATATTTAGAATTTTGCAAGCGCTGAACCTTAGGCATTACGCACCTTAGAAAATTGTGAGATTTATCCTCGTTTTCCTCGTTCATCCTTCTCGCAGATCACCACGACCCAGCGAAAATTAATGAGGATATATCAGTGAATATGATGAACGAAGGGCTGCATATTGTGATGTTTTATCGTACGTGCCGTGAAATCGTACTCATACATATACACAACTATCTGTGACTCTTTTTTACGCGGCGTTGCCAATCGCGCCGGGTCCACGCACCGATGTAGCCGGCTCGGCTTTTTTTATCACGATACTGGCTCAATTTCACCAGAGAAGGATTTTCACAACCTCACTATCATTATAACCAAACAATGCAATGAGCGACAACCGCGACAAGGTATGATCAATGACTAACGATAGCATATGATTGGAGACTCCAAATTTGACAACCCTGCCGTGATGCTCTTTCGGCGATCAGCTGATATTTCGACTCGCTTGAGCATGTTGCGACTTACGATACCTACATGGCGGTCGTAGAGCGGTGCTCCGAAAAGTAGGAACCGTTGTCGACAACGACAAAGTTAAGTGATATGACGAGAATAAAAGAAGACGTGCGTCCGTCGCTTCAGCTGTTGTCGAGGAAACAGCGGTGTCACGATGTTTGATTATCTACGAAACCTGATATTTCATGTAGTGGTTTTTCGCTACAAACATGAAGCAGATCGAGCGCAAGAGCGCAGATTTTCAGGATTTTCGGAGGTTTCAAATCGATGCCAGGAGCTTTTCTAAACAATTCTGTGGTATTTACAAAGCTCGATTGGCCTCACTCAAGTCGAAGGTTCTGAAACGCGCGAGGGAAAAGTGGAGTGAGTATTTTTTAATTTACCTACAGCGTTTTTTCTGAGAGAAAAAAAATTAAAAATAGATACATAATTGTTTTGCAGTCTTCCATGTTTGTGTCTACTATAATAGATATATAATGTTCTTTTTCTTTACAGAAAACCAAAAGGTATTGCACATTGTTGACTTAACGAATGATGAAAATAAAGAAGTGCCTTGTATTATAATAGGTACCTTGTACAAACATCAAGAACTCAAACCTTCCATATTGCGAGAAATCGCTGAGGAATTGCAAGCTTTGCCTCAACCACAGAGGTTAAATTATTGCTCTCCCAAAGATGCTTTATTTTTGGAAGATGATGTTGCTCGGGTAAAGTTAGTTGGTAATTTAACTCCAGAAGCCCTGGTTACCGGGCTGGTTTGTGCAGTTCTTGGTCATGGATTAGATGATGGATCATTTTGGGTAAGTTTATATTACATTTAATGTATTTTATTTCCAAGACAAATATTTTTATTTTAAAAATGTTATAGGTGGAAGATTTCTGCTTTCCAGGACCCTACTTGAAACCTTTAACTCAAACACCAAGTAGTAGTGCCAAAGATCATGGTAAACAGCTGTTGTTTTTATCAGGATTAGACTTTGTAAATCAAACTAATGACTTGGCTCTAGAACTTTTAAGTGATTGGATAACTGGTTTGGTAGGAAACGACTTTATTCAAGAAGAAGCTGCTAGTATTGTACGGGTTATTATAGCTGGTAAAATCATTTAATTTATATAACTAATATTTTTAAATTAATCTTTTCTTTTTAAGTTATTATTTAATTACTTTATTTTGGACATAGGAAATAGTATTAAAGGATCTGCAGAAACATTTACTCGTCAAGGTTATTTTGAAAACAAGAAAAAAGATACTTTATTAATTGCAGAAGTAAACCATGCTGTATACAAGCTAGATAATTTTCTTAGTAATATTGCTAAATCATGTAATGTGACTCTCTTGCCAGGAGAATTTGATCCATCTTGTCATTCAATTCCACAGCATCCACTTCATCCTAGGATTTTGCCAATATCGTTGAAGTATGTATAGTATAAGAAATCAAATTATAATTTAATCTGGTCCAAAATATTATAATTAATGAGATTAAAATTATAATTTAAGTGGAGGAAATTTTAATAGTGTTACCAATCCATGGATTGGTAAAATTGGATCTCGTATTGTTGGTGGATCCAGTGGTCAACCAATTCAGAATATAATGAAAGTATCGAATATTAATATTTCTGCTGTTGATTGGTTAGAAAAAACTTTAGAATGGTTACATTTTGCACCAACAGCTCCAGATACTTTAGCAGAATTTCCTTTTGATCAATCAGATCCACTTGTAATAAACGAATATCCTAATATATATTTTGCTGGAAATATGGAAAAATTTGAAACGAAATTAGTCAAGGGTAAGTAAAAGAATACACAAGAACCATTGTAACATAGCAAATAATTATTTACTTTTTTAATTCATATTTAATTAAAGCAATTCTCACATGTTAATATATGCATGTATGTTATCTATTCAGGTATTGACAGAAAAGATGACTCTGAGGGGGAACCAATTAGGCTAATATGTATACCTAAATTTTCAACGAGTCATACAGCAGTTTTGGTAGACTTGGAATCATTAGACACAAAACCGATTTCATTTGGCACAATGTAACCAAATATCTATTTATTATAATGTCAAGCCTTACAAGAGCTTGAAAATAATTTATTTATTACGATTCGTGCAATTTAACTTTTTAATTTATACAATATTTGTATTATATGTATATAGATAATTGATTCTTTAGTATATATTGATAGACTTTAATTTTGCACATAGCATATGTTATATATATATATATATTTTCTCTCTTTTACTTATAGCTAAGACTTATAAGATATTCTCCAAGTATCAAGACTTGGTTAAAACTTTTGGCCGCAATCTTATTTTCCCGGCGGAAAATTGGCGTTGATATATTCTATTAATATTAATAGCATCACATGAGTCTAAGGAAGTTGAAGCTCTTCAAAGAGATTTACAATCCTTAAGCTAGTATAGGAAAACTTCTATTAAAATAAGGCGAAAGTACAAATGAGGTATTGAGTTCCAAAAGTATATCTGAAAAAATCTAATTAGATAGCTAGGAATATTTATTTAAAACACGAGCTTCTGCTAGTCTCCACTCATAGTTTTAAAAAATTATTTATTTAAAAAAAATTAATATTTGAAAAAAAAATATTTTTTCTATTTTGTTGAATTATTTATAAAGATAGTTTTGAAACTCAAATACTCCAACTCTCGATGATCGATGTAACAAATGAAGTAAATGAACAATCTACAAATTGTGCCCGATGAAACATAATTTATACATTTCCATTCTGAAAATGTAAATCATGAAATCGTAAACTTGTATACAAATAAAAAATCACTTAAATTATGTAAACGAGATTTATACACAAACCAATAAAATACAAAAATCGTGAAAAAAATCAAAGTGTCAGTCCATTATTTCGTCAGTTCCGTCGCTCCCCTCGCAGTTCTATATACTATATAAATTTCTTTGGTGTTGCGACGCGTTGTGTGTCTACATTTGTGTACTTATATATATAATATATACTCAGCCAAGCGAACGAAGGAGTCGCTAAAGGAAAAAGTCCGCTCGAAACATATCTTTTACTCTCCCCCCTTCTCACGCTCTATCTATCTACTTCTTTCGGTTATCAAAAATACTGTTCCAAATGACACGGGAGGTCGGTATGCTCAGAGGCCCGTCCCCAAGCTCGACAGCGAATCACCGCTGTCCCACGTGGAGTCAACCTCGTTGCTCAACGCGCAGTAGTGCCCTGGACTGGATGATCTCGAGCACGTAGGCGTATTGACATCTGCAAGAGCGAATGATCAATGGTAAATGTTTTAACAGTGGTATAATACTTGAGTCTTAATAAAGGAAAAATTCATTTAATTTTTAAAAATCATAAGGTGTATATCGAAATATTAATAATTAAATTGTAATATATATATTTTTCGGAAAATATTATGATTAAATTTTGTTTATGACAAAACTTATTCATTTCTGCATGATTTGATTGAACTTTATCGAATGTTGACGTATAACAATAACATTAATTTGAAAAATTCTTATCAGTGAATAGTAAATTACAATCGACATAAGTAATATTTTTAATTAACATTAATTTGATTAATGATTTATTTTGATAATTATGCATTTAATTTAATAATTATTTCATATAATAATTTTAACACAATTAAAAATTAAAATAAATTTATTTTTAAAGTTATATAATAAATTAAATAATGTTTTCGATATTAGTGCGATAAAAATGATGCTTGCACGAGTGTGAGTTATTGTCGCCCGAGCGAAATAAGAGTAAGTATAATACTTTACGCACGGAGTGTCAAAATATTACTTTTCGATGGTAGTGCGATAATAGAAATTTTTTCAACACGGGCATGAAACAGGCCTTCCGAGCGTAATTTGAAAAAGTATGTGAAAAACCACATTTTTTCACAGTTTAGCGGGAAAATAATAGTTTTCGCAACAAGTGTGTAAAGTACGATTTTACACACCAGTAGCGGTCGAATACTGATATTCTGTTGCTACGAGTGTGTAAATCGTTATACGCGCACGTGTTGAGAATATTGCTTTTTTACACCGTTTGCGTGGAGAAAGTACTTTACGCATATTACATAAAAAAATAACTTTTTTTTTATATTTGTGTGTATAATGTGTTATTACTTCAATATTAGTGAAATATATGTAATCATTTAAATAAGACAATATATATCAGTTTTAGTTGAATTTTATCTTATGGAACGTCACGCGTGAAACTGCTGCACTTGCATATTAAAAATTTAATCCGTTCCAGCCCCTGGGAAATTTGAAGATGTGACCATTATAAAGTTATTAGAGTTTCAGCGTAGGAGAAACCATACAATGGCAGTTATAACCAGTACAGTAGCTTAACTTTTTACCCTATAATTACTATAATTACACAATAAATAATCTTCGCTAAAAAGTCGTGAGAGAAAATTCTTTTATCCACGGGGGACTATAAATGACAAAATTTATTACGTACATTTTTTTATCGCAAAATATAATTTAACATTTAATTTTTTAATTTAGGAAATTCTCTTTTAACGAAAAAACAAATGAATCGCTTCTTAAAAAATTTCATAACACTTTGACATTTTACTCAATATGCAAGCATAGCAGCGTTGTCAGCGTATACAAATTTTATTACACGTTCAATATATTCCGATAAAATCTAAGCTGAATTGAATTTTAGTCGTAAATTCAAACGACGAAAATAAATATTATGAATTTAAATGCGACGCTTCGAATAACGAAAAAGATGGAAAAAGCTACTTTTGTGCGTTTATCGTCTAATTAAAAACAAAGCCGTAAAATTTTTAATGAATGTCGAATGCGTTCTTTCAATAAATTAACTTTTAATCGATGTATCAGGCAGGTGTCGATAGGATCTGGCGGATCCTGATAGATTTACCATCGGCTGCAATTCCGTGTGCAAATAGGTCTGTCAGAAACTTATATAGAACCCGATAAAAATCCTATCGCTCTTTGTAGAACTTACTTTCCAATTGTTAGGAAAGACGAACTAGACGTTCTAAGATTAAACATTTTAAATTTCCCCCGGCAATCCCGCAACCTATCAATACTTTTGCGATTTTCGCGTATATATAGAAAGTTTATCTGTTTTCAATAGTTTCATATGTGAAATTTTCATAGATGATCGCGACAATACGTATCTTAAAATATCTTTTGCGGTATATTCAAAAGTTATTTCTTTTATTTCATCCTTTATTACACCCGTGATTTGTTTGTATCAGCCCAAAAAATATATTAAATGATAAGTGTGGAAAATAAAAGAAATATTTAGAAATTCTCGAGGATTTCTGCTCATTTTAGAGAATAGTATATATTTATCAATAATTAAAGTTTGATGATATGTCTTTCGATTTTGGTTCTATTCTCTATTCTATTTGACAAAGATAATAATAGGCTCATATAATCTCTATATTGTAATCTTAATTTATACTTATAAGATCGAAAAAAGCTTACGGGTTTAGTTAAAGTAAATTGAATTATTTTAGCTTTGATTAATAAATAGTTCTACAGTCGTATAAAACCGAAAAAATATTAGGGTATCCTAGTAGCGCGGCAGTTACTGTGCCCCTCCCCGTGGTTATTAGATTTTTACGTACGCGTTGAAATGCTCGCAGTAATTGAACTTTGTTGAATTGTCGTCTATTTATGGGCTAGGGCACAGTAATTGTATCACAACTCATCATTTTGACCAATCCAGGGAAAGAAAGTAAACGAACCGTGCAAGAAGACACCGCTATCGGCGTTCCCATCGGCGGCCCCTCTATCCTCGTCCTCGTCCTGCCTCGTCGCGCCTTGCTGCTGCTGCTGGCCCGCGGCGGCGGCCGCCTCCTCATCGCGCATGCGGCAGATGACGTCGGTCAGGGCGACGATGTAGTTCTTGGCGAGGGTCAGCGTCTCGATCTTCGAGAGCCGACGCTCGCGCGACACGTGCGGTATGACCTCGCGCAGCGACTGCAAACATGACAAAAGAATCTCTCTGTGTCTGTGTGTGTGCTTTAATCGGATTCTTCGCCTGTATTACTCTCGGGAAGATAAGAAAGGGAGCGCACCTTGTTGTAAGTGTACGGTAGGAAGAGAAAGGATCGCACGCGATGTGTACAGGGGGATAAAAGCCGGATATACGAGGGGACGGGCTCACAATTATCCTGATGGATTTGGTGCGAGTGTGTTTGCCGAGGGTTGCTGTATACCTGCAGTTCGGCCCTTCGCTTTTAATTGGAAATTCTCTTAAGTCGAGCTTGCCTTTCGGAGTCGGGCCGTACTTTAGCCTTTGAGCAAGGGCTGCGGCCACTTTACCTTGTATATATACTTGCATTGAGTGGCTCACTCGAACTCTTTGCTATACTTATGTTGGATGACGAGAAATACCGGCAAACGAAATATTCATTCGAAATCGGCGAAAGTTGTGAGAAAAAAAAGAAAACAAAAAATGATCTGTATAACTTTTTTCAAATAGTTGTGTACTTGTAGTGTTTGCGATATATTATGCGGACACGCTTTGTCTAAAAGTTTGTTCGTTTACATTCGAAACAAATATTTAACGTAATTTTATAGTATTTACCGGAAAATAAAGTTACTTTTCCATGCATAATAAAACTCTTACGCTATAGAGATATTTTCATTTGAATAGGTATTGCAAAATCTAAAGTTTGTCACTTATATACTTTTATTTTATGCGTGGCCATGTAATTAAATGTAAATTTCTCCTCCAGATTGTAAAATCAAATTTTTTACTCTTTCCAATGCATTCTAAATACAAGCATATTATCGCTTAAGATTAATTTTCCATTCGTAAAAGAATTTACAAGATAATTGACAAAAATTTTAATGATTCTCTACGATGATTTTAATTCAGACAGTAGCATTTCTAAGGGAAAATTGCTCCTTTATATTAATTTAGCGTCATTTTTAAAACGGAGAAGCTATACACAAAGCTTGTCAAGAAAAACAAAAGAATTCAAATGCTGTGAAAACGCGTATACTTTATGAAGAAAAGATGGACACTCGAATAATAATTGTAGTCAATTACGATACTGGTATTAATTTTCTTTTTTCAAAAAACAAAAATACTTTTAAGTTTTTATCATTAATCTTTGAAATTGTTCGTCTATGAACGAATATCTCTCGATATCCGATTCCTTTAATAAAAAGATATACATTCGCCGGTCGATACATCATTTATCGATAATTTAGGTATAGCGCTACTTCGTATATTCATAAAAAAATAATAAAAGCGAGCATTTATTTGAAAAGTCTATTATATTCTGTATTACAATGCACTATAATGCACTTTTACAGCCATTCCGCTATACGTGCAATGTATACATCTCGGAGATTTTATGATTAAACTGAAATGTTACGGCAGATTCTTTCGGTGTCTCACATTTTCCCCGGTATATCGTATTTCAGATAAAGTAATTTAAGAGAAAATTATTTTTCCAGATCTTACGCTGTCTAATCTCGACCTTTATTTATTTTGAAAAATGAACTTCATAGCGAACATATGTGCGAATCTCCGGACTACATAAAACAACTGGGATACAAAAACGGAAAAAATTATTTTTTAAGGGTACATCTACCACAATATAAGGTTTTTCTTATTTGTTGGGGCTCCCCCAACATGAAAACCGTTTATCGTTTGCCAAACTTTTTTGCCGGCGAAATCAATTTTTCTTATGGAAATTTAACATGGGAAAAATGGACGCAAAGTAGTCATTGGTGATTAACCAATAGCAAACTATTGTAGAGGCCAAACAAAATTCCCCATAAAAGCG
>JAPYZP010001310.1:0-21834 GCA_030522985.1 Torymus sinensis | reverse complement strand
ATTCGGGTCATGGTTGGGAATCAATGCCGGACGAATTTCATTGGGTTAGTTGTCGAAAGATTAACCGACTCGGCGATTACGAAAATAAACGCAGTCGAATATCGTATACCAATTCGGCGGTAATGAAAGATATACCATAACTTTTCATAAACAACATAGCTGTCTATTGATGCGGGCCAGCAGAACGACCGCCAATTTTCCGAGCACGCATGCCAAAAGAACACCGCGCCATTTTGTAGAATGGAAAGTAAAAAAATCATCGGGAAGCCAGGAACACCGCTCGTTCTATACGTTCTATTTTTTTCATAATTTGTATTTGATTTTATATACTTGTTCACCATACTGGATCAATCGAGCGGTAGTACCAACGACCCCGATAACTTTCCCACGGCAAACTTTTGTGTATCTGTATTATGAATAGGTATAGAAACTTATATTTACAGGTTGTCAGAAAAAAAAACGAACTGAGTCTCGAACTTTTTTTCATTCTTAGCGGGTGGGTGCACACACACGCGCGCGCGCGCGTCAAGGCGAGACGGTAACTTTCGCAGCCGCTGCAGAACGAGCGCTTCGTCGTGCAAAATAATCGGTTTATTACGGCGCATGATATAAGTGCTGCGAGCGCGCGAAAGCTCTCGACTCGACTATGTATACACGGCGCGGGTGCACGTGCGGAAAATCGAGGATTTTCCGGCGGTTGCTCTCTCTCCGATGTATATTATAGTTGTTAAGAATTTTTCATCTTTTTTTGTTTTAAGATGCGATGGTTGAGAAGTTTCAGAGGCGCATTGTTATAATTGTTAATCCCGAACGTGGGCATTCAAAGTGTACTCTGAAAGAGGAACATAAAATTTATTAAACAACTACGTTAAAAAAATTGAAAACCAAAGTGTCACACGAGTAAATCACTGATACTCGGATTGAATACTGTTTAAACTCTTGTATACGGCGGGTTTTAATTCCGTGACTTCGAAAAAACAAACCGGGCCGCGCACTGGATTACCGTTGACCTCACGCCAGCGGAATGCGCGCGTGCATCAGCTCTCCGATAAAAAAAAAGTCCATTGCACGGAAGCTGCGCGCGTAAATGTTTCAGCGCCACATGGAACCATAAAGTCACGAGTGCCTCGCGCGCTACATCATTCCTTTTCAAGACCTCAACGTAAACAAAATCAATCTTTGGTGTAAAAAAATCAATCTTCGGTTCAACAATTAAGAATGCGCCTCTATATAAAAACATTACTGAGAGAATTATTTGAGGCCACCGGAAACGAAATCCACGATCTCTCGCGTGCGCGAAGCTGCTCACTCCGAGGTACAATCGAGCGACTCTTCACTCTCTCTCTCACTCATTCTTCTCTATAAATCGCTGATTAAGTAAACGTGGCCTCTTACAGTCTTTGCCAGAGCGAAACGCGGATGTCGCTCCGTATCTTACATACGTAATACAAATGCGTGTATGTATACGCGTGGAAAGTCGAAACGCAATATAATTATGCTTAAAAGACGGACGGAAATACTCTCAACGACGACGTGTATACAAAAGTATATATAATATATGCATACGTATATATACATATATACGTGCTGGGTGCGGTTAACAAACTTATAGGAGCGCACTCGTCGTGAAACTTATGTAGGATATATTATATATATATATATTCAAAAGAAAACGCTGATGGTGCTCGGTTGCAAGCGCGCGCGAGGAGGAAAAAAATGCCGCTGACGCGGAGAGTTGATTCTATACCGACGAGTTTTTTTTTGCCTCGAGAACAAAGTAAATCGCGCGGGATATTTTTCGCGTCGAGGACAAATCTGAGCGGTTAATTTGGAAGAGGGAAAAAGGAAGCCGGGAGAAACAATTTACTTTGCTCGGGGCGACGGGATCTCTGGGAAAAAAACTGCTCCGTGTGTACTTTGTAAGAGGTTATTTCACCGATCGGATGGAGAGGAGAGGGGGCGAAGAGAAAAGAAAAACGTTCGTCGTAGCCAAAAACGCGCACGACTCGGCGTCCGACTGAATTATTTGTCAACTCGGCGATCGGCATTTTTTTCCCACTCGTCAACGACTATGTCTATACTACTACTATATGTCTGGCGCAAAAGGAAACAAGGGTATAGGTAGATCGCGCGCATCAGCTGTACCTCGGAGCTGCGCCTCGCGCTTTCGTTCTTTCTCCATCTCTCTCTCTCTTTTTTCTGTATGTCTATGTTTGCTTTCGCTCTTCTCTTTTCGCCAGCGCAGCTTCGCGCCTCTTAATACGTGACATGATTTTTCGGTTCGTCGAAACTCGCTTACGCACATTTTAGTTTCCCATTTCATTTATTTTTCCTTTTTATTTTTATTCCACTGTGTTTAATTCTTAATAATCGACCTATAACCTAAATGTGTTTTACTGCAACGCCGTTTTCTGTGTTTTACTCAAACGGTTTTCTGCGCCTCTGCCTGACTACTGCTCCGCTTGTCTACTCTCTCTTGTCGGTATTTTATTATTCCCGTACTCTCGTGTCGAATACGACGCCGCATTTTTTTTTGCTATTTTTTTATTTTTTGTTTTGTTTTGTAATAACTCGGAGACTTAAAGGTTACTTCCTTAAACGTTAGAGCGTGCTTTAAACGCAAGTTATATCACCGCGACGAGTGTAAAGTTCACTTGTTCATAATATATTTCGGGTATTCGGGTGTCCGCTTCCTATTTTTCTTTATTTTCTATTTTTTTAGTTTTTGTTCGTCAATCGCGGACGTATATGAGTTTGTATACATCCTCATCGCATCGGTAATTTCGAAGAGTTCCGTTTCAACGAAATGATTTTTTTTTTATCTTTTTCTTTTGTATATATTGCACTATTTCTTTTCGACGTGTAAGCTGTCAGTGTGTGGAGTTGTGTGTGGAATTGTGTGTGTCGTAATTTTGATGTGAGCTCATTCGACGCGGACGGCTTCTGTGGGCGAATTTCCGCAAATTTTTTCACGCGAGTGAAACTTTTAATGAAGAATACGCAGAAGCGTTTCGTGTGCTTTTCTGGCAAGTTCAAAGAAGTTTTATTAAATTTTGCGGAAAAATTTTGCAATGTTTTACTTTGCAATTTATGAAAGAGCTTAAGTAAAATTGCTTCCTTTAATAATGATGGAATAGCATTAAAGAATATGGTAATACAACTCTATTAAACTCTTTTACAAATTGAAATTAAAATTATGATTGCTTGTGAAATATTGTAATTATTTCAGCATTGCATATTCTGGAAATATTAATCACGGTTATTTTAATGAATTCATTAAAATAATACTGAATTCTCGTACATACGAAAAGCTCGTTACAACTTCGAAATTAAAATATTCTGCGCATTCCCGCGCAATATTAAAATTTCTGATCTGCGTTTTCGACTAAATATTACAAAGTAGTAGTTATTACAAATAAGAAAAGTAACGCGCAAGTGTACTGGGAAATTCAGAAGACGTCCGCGGGAAATCGATCGCAGTCCGATAGATAACCAAACTCTCCTGCGTCTATAATATATTATTTATATCTCACTCTGACACGCATCGCACTCGCATAAAACTTGCGCCCCTTTATAATATCAGTCGCACTTAAAGACTAAAGAGTGTTACAGCTATAGTACTTGTATTTTTTTCCTTAATGACGCATATTTACTCTTTTATATTTTTTTAGCTTATTATTCTTTTTCAACGTGTCTTATTTTCATTATTTTTTCTTCATTTTACTTATAAGTGTCACGTGTAATAATTAATAATAATGATAATAATAATTTATGCGTGTGAGTGTGTATACGAATCCATTACTCTTTCGTCCTTATACTTCCTTAATACATAAACGAATGCACGAGTGTTCGTGTGTTTGTGTATATGTACGTGTCGTTTATAATTTAATTTAACGTTTACACTTGTTTTTCTTACGTCATGCTTTTTCTCCATTAATAATTAATAATTACTTTGTTTAAATGCGTGGACGTGGTTAAGTGAGTACGTTATGTGTATGTGTGTGTTCTTTTTATCTTGTGTGTGTATCATTTTTTTTTACCTAAAGCTTACATAAATTACCTTGGGTATGCCACGATT
The DNA here is from genome assembly GCA_030522985.1 of Torymus sinensis. Lineage (NCBI taxonomy): Eukaryota > Metazoa > Arthropoda > Insecta > Hymenoptera > Torymidae > Torymus > Torymus sinensis. Next base: position 17,756 of record JAPYZP010001310.1, on the reverse strand, counting down.
CGAATGAATATATAGGTTTCGTTTCACTTAGGAGAGAATACAGCGTGGATAAGTTTAATTATTTCGAAGCGAATAAATTCAATACTCATTTACTTGTTTACTTTTTTAGAGTCTTTCAAAAGAGGCTAACCGTTACTTTTTATTCTTCAATCTTGTCCTATTTTCTTTTATCATTAGTATGTCTATTTTCCTTTATTATGTACAAAAATTAGCAATTTTGTCCGTCGGTATATTCATTACCCGAAAATGAATTTAGCTTTTATTTCACTCAATGTCGAAACGTGTCAGCGTTTTAGTTTCATCTTTTTGTCGTTCCCAAAAAACCGTACATGTGTTTATATGACAATGTACCGACGTAGGATTTTGGAATCCCGCGGCTGTAACTCTACTGTGGTTTCAGAATTTTTTCATCGTTTTTTTTAGTTTTTCTTCGTTTCTTGTGTTTCGAAAAACCCGAGCGAAAATCGAGGAATCATAACCGAGAGCCAACCAATAAAACAAAAAAAAAAAAAAAAAAAAAAAAAAACGCATTTGATCCTCATACATGACGATACGTAACTGCCAAAAAACTAACGCTTATTCGGACAAAGCAATATTCGCGCGACGCGAGCTGTTCTCGCACGGCACGCGCAGCGAGCGGAGCTGTCGTCGTCTCTGAGTATCTTTTAAAGCTGCTATTCTAGTTGACTCTATACTTTTAAGGAGTTTAACGACATGCTCCGCGCGCGGAACGAGCCTGTGTGTTCGAAACTCGCGCGCACTCTCAAAGTCTTAAGTGAAATGAGCCAGTCGGGTCGTCCAGCGATTTTCATTTTTATTTTACGTTCTCTTCCTGCCTTTTTCGCGAAAACTCATTTCCAGCCTTACAATGACCAACTGACTCTGAACTTCGTCGTTGAATTTTCGTGCGCCTCGTCAGACTTATCTACGTTAACGTTAATTTGATTATACAATTTTTCTCGCTTAGAAATTTTGCAATTTTTTTTTAGTTAAGGCCAATGGGATGCTATATAAGCGTATATATAGCTGCGTCAGTAAAGCACGTTTGTAATTACAAAGTTCTAATACAATTTTGAATTTGAATAAATGTATCAGTATTTATATGATACAAGATCTTATAACTTACAATTCTATAAAAAAAAAAATCTTAGTGTAAAGCTTAATTTTGATTTATACAAACGCTTGAGAAAATATTTATTAGAAAACATAATTTTGCTGATTTTCTTTTTATAAAAATATATTTGGATACAACACAAAATCAATTTACGCTTATAACAAAATAAAAACAAATCAAGCATCGACAACGATACACAATACATTATTTCGACAAAAATTTCGCTAAAACCGTGCCGGAGACACGTATATTGACTAGAATGGAATTTTGATCACAAAAATAATGAAAAATTTTCATACAGTACAAAATTTTTTTTTCATACAAAAGTACACCTCTTGCGCGATAAAAATCTAGGTACGCTCCAAACTACGGATAAAATAAATAGCTGTATAAAAGAGATCCCTCCCTCCCTCCCTCTCTCTCTCTCTCTCTCTCTCTCTCTCTCTAAACCTAATGCAATATGGCTTAGGGACTTTAGCGAAAGCCTCTCCAACAAAATCCTACGACAAAGTTCACAGTCCTTCGACTCTCAACAGCGATAAAACGAAAGGTAACACCGAAGTTCCGAAACACGTCGACGGCGACAAATTTTGTACAGACGATCCCTTTTTGCTTTCTTAACGCGCGATGAGCGTCTACTTATTACATACAACAACCGAAGAGTGTCTTCCCCCGGATTACAAAACTACGCGCACGCGGTTTCCGAAACAGCTTATGTAGAAAATGGGAGGAGGAGGGGGGAGACACAAGGGGGGGAGAGGAAACAAGCGTTCCGTTTCTTTTCGTTCCTTTCTTTTTGTTTTCTCCGTAAAAAAGTGACTAGAAAACGCGGGGAGGGGAGAAGGGCATACAAGCTCATCTCTCGCGTTTATATCCCCGCTTTCTCGATAATAATTTTTCTCATCTCTCCGCTTACATTCTTCCGAACGAGTCCACGAGTGCGTGCGTGGAGGCCTAAAGGGGGGGCTGGGGGAAGGCTCGAGACTCTCTTAAAAAAATATACTTTCGCTATACCGCCCTTGTCCGAATAAGACTCGCGCCGCGCGAGGGGCGCCCGCACGCACCATTACAATATACCAGTGCGCGCGCGTTCACACCCCCCGTTCATTATTATTATTATTATTATTCGTCCGCGGCGGATCAAAAGTGCTTTTTTATATCATTTCATTACGTTTTTTTTTCTTCTTCTTCTTCTTACTCGCCTTAATATCCCTTTCCTTATTCTCCATCATTTGACTCGCGAGTCGGCAAGACTCGTGAGTTTACGCGCCTACGTCTACGTATAAAGAGCGGATCATCATGGTTTGTCCCCGGGGTGCTTCGCGGTTTTTACTCTGTTTTACGTTTATAGGGTGAAGCGCCCCGGTGTTTTTTATTTTTTTATTTTTTTATGTTTTTCTTTTGTTTATGCGGCTGCTGCGCGGAAATACAAATGCTTATCGTTAATTTACATATTTACAGGACACAAACGAACGTACCGATCATTTTTTTTTTCTTTTTTATCTTTTTTTCTTTTTTACTTTTTGGTTGGATATCTCCAGGTGTTGATTTTTTCTTTTTTTTAGTCGTCGCTCATTCGCGGAGAAAAGTGTTACCTGGGGGTGTAAGTGTGTGTCTCTCTCTTTTTCTCGCCTAACTTCCTTTATCGTTCGAAAAAACGTTTTTATTTTTTGTTCTCTCTTTGTATTTTTAATCGCCTAAAGGTATACAAACGCTATCGTTTCTCGTTTTCATCGCAAAAATAAATAAAACGACCCTTTTTTAGCGTGAATTTTACAAATTTACAAGCTTTTTCGCATCTACTCATTCATTTCCAAAGTTTCAGTTATTCCAAAATACGATCGTTCTCATTTCACATCGAAACAAAATAAATGTAAATTTTACAAATTTACGATTTTCTTTCCGCGTTCCTCTTTCGTTATTAGTTTTTTTTTCTTTTTTTTATACAAAATCGTATCATACAGTCTTGACGTATTTACTTTTTGAGTTCGAAACAGCATCTGCTCGTCTCCAATAACACTTTTCTCGGTTCAAGTTTTTGTTCCTCGTCATATCTTTCCCCCTTACTTTAAAAAACTTCGTAGTTCCACAAAAAGGTATATCCGAACGGAAGGTGCAAAAAGGTTGCCTGGCTTATATGTGTGCTCTCTCACGATGCGCCAACGAGATATTCCCAAACTGTGATTGCGAAGAGAAGAAATTTTGTTTTTTATTCATTACCGCCCCATCGAAAATTCATTTTTCTTAGCCATGCGCTCATCTATCTCTCTTTCTCTCATTTTGTTTTTTTCGTTTTCTTTCGTCTTTGTTTCATTTTTCGTTTGTAATTTTTTGTAGTTTTGGTTTTGGTTTGCGTTTTTTGTGTTTGAATTTTACCGTCATTTAGATATATTTTTTTTTCCATTGCCCTAAAATCAGCGACGTCGGTCTTGATGTGTGGAAATTCCGTTTTGCTTTTTTTCCTGTATGTAAATGTTACAATAATCGGCGGGACATAGGTGGCGTATAAAAGGAAATAATAACAATCAGAGTGATCCCGTGTTGAGAAGAAAGGAAACCCGAAAGCCGCGAGATATCACGGCAGCGGGAAACCCTAAATTCTTCCTCTCCTCCACCCTGCTCTTATTCAAATACTTTTTTTATCTTCCACTTACTCTGACGCCACAAATTCGTCAACGTCCGGTAAGTGAGAATGGAAAAAAGCACAGTGGAAAGAGAGCAAGTTGGAGGAGAAGAAGAAGATTTCCGAGGCCGCGACGAAGAAAATAAAAGTGGAAACGGAAAAGTTGAGCGGAGATTGATGGATAACGCGCCTCTCGGGCATACGGCGCGCGCTTGTATGCTACCTATATATATATATACACACATAAAACGGTTTATGCGTGAGAGTAAACGGCGCGAAAAGGAAAAATCCCGCGAAGGAGGATAAGAAAAAAATAATACCGCGTTTTTTTTCCTGTTTCAATGCGATAACTGTGACCGTGTGTTTGTGTACGTATACGCGTGTTCCTTGTGATTGTGTGTTGCCTGCGTGTATGTAAGTGTATTTCAATACGCGCGACACTCGAGCGTGTCGATTGTTTGTAATTGTTGCGGAGGATATAATAACTAGGTTAACCGGTTTAATGCCCAGCGAAGTCCAGCCTGTGTATAAAGGATTCGCGCGCTCGCGCTTCACTCGCTTCTCTCCTTCTCTCTCTCTGTGTAACCTTCGAGTACACAGCGCTTCAACTGTACTTGAATGTAGGTGTATGTGTGAGTGTGTGTTTAGCAGGAGTGCAGTGTATACGCAGGAGGAAAAATTAGTTTTCTTTGTTGGAATAAAGCAACGCTTTTATGTTCAGTCAGAAACGAAAAATAAAATGCCTTAAAAAAAAAGAATAGAAACGAAATTTCAACTGCTAATCGTATACACTTGTGTGTTTAAAATTTGCAAAAAAAAGTCCTGTTTGACGAAACACTCTCTGCTTCGTTATGCCAATTGTAAACAACTAAAATACCCGACAAAAGCAACGACGTAAACCGTAAACAATTTTCACAATACGGGCGCGCCCTTGTATGCGCGCGCATGAAATATTCGAACATTCGGCTCCCCTGCAGGCATATATGCGCCTGCCCAATACGAGTACGCTGACTGATAAATAGAAACGAGCTATTGAAAGAGCCGTCCGCGTGCGTATACACACACACTCGTGCCTGGGCGGGGGGTTTGTTAAATGAACCCGACTATTGACCGGACTTTTGCGCGCCTGCGTATATATGCGAATACTTATATACATATGCCTGCGCGCAAAATTCGTCTCGGCAGGTGTATAGCGGCGACCCGGTAATTAGGTACGCTTGTAACTGTGGATTCTGCGTGTATATTATGGTACATATGCAACGGACTGTCAAATAAACCCTGCATTGCGTGTGCGTGTTCATGCGTCGAGGAATATCGCGCGGTTTTGCGACGGGAACGCGGCGCTTTTCGTACACGTTTACAAAAATTTTTCGTTACTGTCGCAAAATGGCTTTCTTCTTCTTTCTTTTTTTTTCCTTCAATTGGTACGTATTGCAGCTGTTGGAAAACGGCGGAATGGGCGTTTGTGAAGTTGGATGCTTTTCAGGCACTTTAGTTTGCTGTATACTTAGTTATAGTTATTTATGTACATCTGTAAATGATAGCGCTCTGTAAATTAACTTGTAGGGCGTCACAGGGTAATTCGATAATTTACAATTCACGATATTAAATGATTTGCATCATACATACGTTTAAAAAGTTTATAGGAAGGTAAAACAAAATTCTGCGTATAAATAAATCTTATAAAATAAATCTATAAAAAAAAGTTCTGTAAAGAAAATAAATCTATAAAAAAAAATCTTTAAGGCCATGTGAAACCGTGAATTTCAATATTTTTTTAATCAATATTCAAGCGTCTATTCGGAACAAAAATTCTGTCAAGCGCTCCGTACACATAAATCCTATATGCAGGAATATTTTTGAGTGATTCTATTAGCGCTTTCATTAGTTATTCGCGTTTAAAAAGTAGGTTAATTGCAGATTCTCAATTACCGACAGTACAGTTTTTATTTAATTAAATAAATTCTCATCATTTTTTGGAAAAACACGCTTATCAGGCGCTCCGTATACTTATATACTATACTCAGAATTTTTTGTGGATGATTCTATTAGTATTTTCAAGAGTTATATTCTTTTGAAAATTATGTCGGTATGTCACATCACCTTAAAATAAAGCTATTGTCACGATTAAAGCCATAGTAAAAAAAAAGAAAAAAAAACATAATTAGTAAGGATTAAAATATAAAATCTAACAGTCATAAGAATTAACGACAAACTCGTTAAATTCTATAGGAGAATGACATTGTGTAATGTAATAAAAAAGCGCAAAGCAATCCACGCACATGTGTCGACCCATCACCGTCATTCTGCCAACGCTACAAAGTAACACTTCCTCGACAATGAATCCCGCATCACGTGTAATACGTAACTCGTATGTGTGTGGGTGTGTGGGTCTATGTATGAATGTATCTATCTGCGAGTGTACGAAGTGCATCATTATGTCGGAGCGTATCGCGCGCTTGCTCGCTCTTCTCTCTCACGGGGAGAAGGTGGGGAAAGACGGGGACGCGCCCGGACGCCGCGCATCGCAGTTTCGTTTCTTTCACAATTCATAAGGTACGTATGTGTTGCATCATCACTATCATCACCATTATCATCATCATCATCATCATCATCATCATAATCATCGAGGGTCGGGCGAACTTTTGCCACGAGGACGGAAAAGTTCTCGCGGAGAGGACCAACCGAATCCCCTCCGGTATATCTGTGTGTGTATGTGTGTGTGTGTTCAGAGGGGAGGAGGGGGGGTTGTACGATCTGCACGACGGTCACCGGCTATGGCTTATTTACGTTATTTACTGATTCTATTTTATGTACAATTGTTAGATTATACTTATTTGCGTGTTGTCATCGTTGCGCAGCGGTGGATAATCACCCTGCCGCGCGTATCTATTATTTCGTCGCGCGCGAGGTGCCGCCACCACGCACTCCGTTCTATATCTCTTATTGTTGCTGTTGCGGCTGCTGCTCGTTAAATACACAGTTTGTATATAAGAAGTATGAAAAAACGCGGTTTTGTTTCATCTTGGCACAGTTCAACGAAAACTATTATTATATATTGTATATAAAAAGGCATTCGGTTGCGGAAGACGACGCTGTCGAAACGAAAAATGTTCTCTGTTAACGATGACCCCTCGTACAATATTATAAACGTCACGGGATAGGTGGTTGGGTGTGTATGTGTGCGTGTGTATGTTGTATTTGCGTATGTGTAAAATAAACGCTCAGTCATCAGTTCTATTATAGAAATGTACATAAATACGGGCGAAACTGCGATTCGGGCGTGCGCTTGCTGCTGAGACACATCCGCCGCCGTCGTTATGTGTGTGCACACGTAAATGTGTATAGGTGTGTCGACGCCGTTGTTTAACCGGCGCAAACGTATAACAATTATGTATATTTAATATGATATGCAACATTTATAATCTAATCCTATTTTGTTCACGGTAAAAATTGTTTTTCTGCTTATACACGCTGGGCATCCATCGCATTTCTATTGTGTTCGTTCTTAGTCGTTGATATTACAACGGGAAAATTAATAATAATACTTATATCACGCATATTCTAGTCTTCGTAAAAGACAGTGGGCTGGGGGGAGGGGTCTATGTGTAGGTGTGTGAGAAGGGACGAACTATTATAACGAAATCGCGGTGCGTCGTTACGAAAATCCCTTATCAACGTAGTCAACAGAGATATATAAATTAACCCCATTATTATCGCGGTGTGTGAGTATATACGCGTGTGTCTACATGTGTGCGTCGCATACACCAAGATGTGTGTACACGTTGATTGCATTCGTGTGTGTGTGTGGGTATGTGTGTGTGTGTGTGTACGATGTGAGTGTGTATACGTGTGCTTACTATTATTATTAAATTGTACCGATAAAAAATCCGATTGTGTTTTTGTGTGTGAGTTTTTTTTCTATTACTTTTGCTTCTGTTATAAATGTAAATCGGAGGTGTGAAGGCGGTCGCGTGTGCCGCGCAGTCGTTGCGCGACGCGACCGCGGGCAACGTGTTTCATTTAATCAATTTACTTCTTATTCGTTCGTTTATTTTATTATTTTACGTTTCTTTTTTTTATTTTTAATCTTATTATTTCGACCGGGCGCCTTTTTTTTATCCATTTACCTATTGTTTGTTAAAAAACTCGTTTCTTCTTTTTACTTTTGTTTCATTTTATACGTAAATATATGATCTGTATCATCGTTAATATATAGCTGCTTTACGGTTTGTTTTATTTTTTATTATTTTTTTTTTATTTTTGTGTTGCATTTAAATTTAAGTTTGCTTGCATTTGATTGTTAGTTTGTTGAGGTATGGAGCCTGTTTCTTTTATAGTTATACTGTGAAAAAAAAGAGACCGGCCCGGTCGAGCGCGAGCGCGCGCATGCGTCGTGACGTCGAGCCAAAATCCTCAATTTTTCATTTTTGTACACAGAGAAAAAACGAGACCGGGAGGATCCGCTCGATCTTACGCACACACGCAGTTTGTACACACGCTCGACCCGGTTGTTACTTTTTTCTTATTTTCTATTACAATCTGTGTTTGCCTGCGTTAAATATACGGAACTATTGTCATCTGTAAAATATAATATAAAAAATCCTGAGTTGTACTGCGTGGTACTATGGCTATGGAAATTGCGTTGTGGCAGACTAGCGCGTGCGCTCCCGTCCCTCCCTTTGCATATACGTACATCGTATATATCATCACATCTTTATACGGCGAGGTCGGTAGTCCATGCTGATCGACCGTACGATTACGTTATTTTCATCCCGTTCTGGATTTATCAATTATATATTAGCTATTTCGCAGTGTGAATATGACCACCATTCTCTGCTTATTGTAATTACGTGTATGTTGTGTGTTTTATCTGTAAAAAACGAACCCGTAGAAAGAGAGAAAATCTTTGCGCGCCGGCGCAGCGCCGACGCTGAATTAGTCGCTGCAGATCGCAAGCGCTGCGCGCGTCGCGCGCCGCTCCTTCTCTCTTGGTCTGTGTTTTGTGTTCCTGTTTATTTCGGCCTATTATTTATCATATATACCTAAGATCACGTTACGTTGTGTAATATAACGAGGCACATATTTCGTCAATGAAATCACTATTGCGAGTGAGTGAGCTGAGAAAGACTGCCGTTGTCCGCGCACGAGGGAACGCCAGGAGAACGCCGCGAGAATATTTCCTTACATATTGTTATATTACAAGTTTATAAAATTGCTATTGTTGATTGCTGCTTCAACTGAATACTATTGTGTAGTCGGCGGTGAATGTCTTTGAGATGCAATACATTGATAAAATTGATATGTTTAAATTCTATGCGATTGAATTTAACGTATTCATTTGTACGATTCTAATACAGATTAGTAGTAAAAATGTATTAGATAGGTTGCAGTGGAAAATTAACACGAGTTCTATTGCGATAAAAGACTTGTATGAAAGATTAACGACTTCGCAAAAACATTCACCGTTGTAGTAAAAATAGTTCTGTATTGCAAGTTGTACATTGTTGTATCGGTAATATATATTATTGCAATATGACCTTGTTATAAAATTACTTATACATTAAAACGTATCATTAAAGTAATAATCATCACTACACTACTTGTTCAGTATCAAACTGAATTGTACCAGTTACGTCATAATGTGACCTTTATTCCTGAAATAAATTATCAGTTATGCGTTCAGTTCAACTGACTAAATTATTACTATAGCTCCGGTATATTTATATAATAAAAACTGTGTCTACTAGAAGTATATCGCTCGAGCTTTTAAAGCTCGGCCACCCTTAAAAATACTGTCGGCGGAGGAATAAAGGCCGCACACAGACGTACACGTCGGCGTTTGAGTTTAAGAGCACCATTGTATATTGTTATATTGTTATATTGTTCGTTACGAAAAAACGGAAACTCGGAAACTTAATTATTCGCAACAGTCTCTCCCTGTATAAAATCGATAACGATAAAATCTGCACGCGGAATGCTTCATGACTTAATAACTGCGCGTATTCCCTATTAACAGTAAGTTCAAACAGGTCATATCACATGTGGAAACACGAGCCCCCGGCGGCTAAGCCAATAAACGAAGAACTTGGCCGACGGCAGCTCGACTATTGCAACGGACCCTCTTTATGTATGTGTATGTGTATTCTGTATAAAATTCTGTTACAAAATCGCCTGTATAAACGAGTCGCGCGCGTTCTCCCAGTGCCCGAGGTAGCGGAAAGGTAAAGAGAGAGAAGAAAAACCTCACGAGAACCCTGTATTAGGAACTAATCGGCGTCTCGAAGTCTCGTCCGAGTTCGAGAGCCGGTACGATCAGCATGGACGCGAAATGTCGAGTCACGCGCCAGTCGCGCCACTCCTTATTTATTATAATATCGTTTCTTATTATTTTTTTACTGCTTTCTTCCCTATTTCCTTTATCATCATTTATCTAATTCAATCTGCCGCATTGTGTTTGCAATCACGGTTTTCGTTCAAACTGTTCGACGATAACTGCATTTTGTTTTATTTTATTTTTTTTTAATAATAAATATTATCACTCTGCTTGAGCTTTCCTGCTTATTCGATTGGCTGCATATCATTCAGTTTACAGCGGACAGATGAACATCTGCGCGCATCCCCATTATTCATCTTTTTTTTTTATTATTGTGAAAAATATATTGTTATTACGAGCCTATTCAATTGTTTCAATTGCACATCGCGATTATCTGCAATAATTATTAAAGTAAATATAATCCTCTGTAAGAATATAATATTGTTGTAAATATCTGTAGTCTGTGTAACACTGTATAGCATCAAATAAAACAACAAGTCTTGTTTATTATTATTTATCCGGGCTGTGTGTTGCTGAGAAGTTATTTAACCGGTACGAGGTGGGGTGGCCGCTCCACCGTCGTTTTTGTAAAACTTCCTCGTTACTATTGTTCGTCGCACGTCTATCATTTAGTTTATCTTTTTTACTTTTGGGTTTAGCCCCCTGCTTTAATTGTTCTCTCGATCAATCTACTTACTGATGCGCTACGCGCGACGAACAGGCACGGGACGATCTCCATTACACGAGCAAAAACTAGACTCTCGTAAAGATCCTACGCTTCATCTTCATCATCATCATCATCATCATCTTCTCTGTTTCGCATTATTAATCCTATGTACATCACGCGTACGTACGTCGTTCATCCTGCGACTCTCTCATTATTCATCATCACTTACAATTAAACCGCCTCCTCGACTTGCTAAAATTGCGATTCAAGTTACGTGTATCAAAGGTGCTAACGCGAGGGAGTGCCTATCCTCGTAATTATTATTTTTTTTTTCATTCTCGCGTACCTTTCGCGCGATATTCGCAGACCCGTGCGCCTCGTATGCACACATATGTGGCGCGCGAGTGCGCGACGTACGCCTATTTTGTCCAGTGTGCCCTAATCGTTAAATAGAATCAGCCTTGTTTTGTTTTTGTTAATCATTATACTCCTAAAAACCTCGGTCGGTCGGTCGACTATCCTATATAGTCTTGTAAAAGTTTTGTTTTTTTTTTCCCTCATTTATCGTACGTTTCCTACTTCAAATCGCACACTTCGCTAAGACCTCTATACGACATATAAAAACGAACGGACAGCAATAAAAAAGAATACTAATAATAGCAATAACGCAATAAATAACCTAATAACGCGTCGATGTCCGACGACATCCGTACAAGTATATGTTATCATATAAATGTATATATCACAAAGAAGATACTGGGCAATTCAGTGAAACAATAAATAAACGCTATAAAACTAGCAAATTGCTGTAAATCTTTTTGCGCGATTATCATGGCTGCGCATGTTTCAGAAAAAAGTTATAAATTACGTTAAAGGTACATAAAGATTAGCAACATAAATGTACTTTCAACGTGAAACATTTGTTGTACTCTTTCTCGTGTTTAGGCACGGCTATTATAATACATGTCTTAATTTCCCAATTAAATTCTAAAATTGCTCATTCAGGTTAATTTAGCAGTCTACGTCATTGGCATACGCTCTTGCTTCAGTTACTACTCTGATAATCATCGTTCATACTTTTATGGTAATTTAATACTGCTTCGTTTCGTCATCATTTTAAAATTTCTGAAACGCCAACGTGTCAACAACAGCTCAAAAAGATCTACAGCTTTAAAGTAAAACAATAGAGAGATTGTGTAAAGTGTAAAAAAAAGTTGAAGGAGGAGGCTCTATTAATGAAAGGTCGCGTTGAACTGCAACATGCCGGCGAAGCCGCCGCTCGGCTTCACATCCGCGAGCTCGAGACCATAAGGTCCATCACCCGAACCACCACCGCCACCACCGCCGCCACCGCCACCAGATGTGGGGCTCTGCAGGCGCAGCTTCTCCTGCGAAGAAGCAGCAGCAGCGGCTGCGGCGGCGGCAGCGACGACGCTCAGCGGCGTCGTCGTCGTCGCCTGCGCCGCCGTTACAGGCGCGACAACCGGCGCAGTTGCGGTCGACGACGACGTCGAGGTCATGAGGCCGTCGTCATGGACGACGACGTCGTTGAGACCTTGACTGAGCACGAGCTTCTCCCCGCTCGTGGACGACGGCGGCGAAGACGACGAAGCCGCCGTCGTCGCGGTCGCCGTCGTGCTGTTGTTGTTGTTCGTAGTTGCCGAGGACGAGGTCTTGACGCTGCCGCCAGGCGATGTTGTTACGCCGCCGCTGATGTTCGCCTGCTGATGTTGGTATATCTCCTCCTGGCGTTGACGATCGGAGACGCTCAGCTCGTGGTAGCTGACGAGGTGGCGCTTGAGGTACAGCGAGGTCTTGAACTGCTTGCTACATAGAGGGCATGTGACACTCTGGGGGTTGTGGATGAGGCGCATGTGCTGCCGCAGGTTGGACAAGTTACTGTACATGCGGTTGCACACAGGACAGGGGCGCGGGTCCAGCGAGTGCAGTTTACGCAGGTCAGCTGCAACACACACACAATCTTGCTCTAACCGAGGAGACGATAGCAGAGGCCCACAGCAATAGCACGTTAATTTTTATTATTGAAAAAAAAATTAATGGAAAAAAAAGATACCACAGCAATAGCAACCAAAACGCGGCTTTACTTTTTTATGTTATTTGTCAATGAAAAATTTTGATAATACATTTCTTTTGATTTTTTTTTTTTATTATTTTTTTATTTCAAAGAATGTTTAATTGATCATATAGCTCTGTGATTGCACGCGAGATGTTAACAAGTTACAAGAGACAACAGCAATTAAAGAAACGAACAACAAAAAAAAGAAGAAAAAAAAAGTAGAGAAAGTAGAGTAATGAGAATAATAAACCACCCACCACAGGACAGCAACAACCAGCGAACGATCTCCTATTAGCACTACACCCAGTCATTGCGCTTGCTGCCTGCCGGCTTTACCAGCTCGCGTTCTCTCGTCATTTTTTATTCTTTTTCCGGGAGAGAAGTGTCTCGTGTGTATGTAATTCATCTTTTTCTTTTGCGTGCACGACACTTCTCTCGCTCGTTTTTAAGGATACAGGCAGGTGCGACATCTAAAGGTGTTTCTAAGTCATTTGCTTCAAGGTTTCTACGATTTTTGTGTACATAATTTGTCGGGTAAAAGTGCGTGGCACTACACATGGAATTTTACCTGTCCATATCCTTATTATAATAAGAAACGGCGATGAAACGGGTGTTTTCTTTTTCTTTTTCTTTTTCTTTTTTTTTTTTCTTTTTACATTTTTTTTACAAGTTTGAAAGCCAATTTTTTTTCACGAATTCCAAATTATTTCCCGTAAGCAGAATAGGATTCTAGAATACAGAAACTTTACAGAGACGAGCGTTTATTTATGAAAAAAATTTTACATAAATAAATCAATATCGAAATTTCTTTTAGTTGGTAAAAGAATATTCGTGAATCTAGATGCACGAAAATTTAATTTATGAAGAGCGGTAATTTGGTGCAGGCATACTGAGATCGATGAGATCAATGCCGATGATGAGAAAGCGTTAATTTTTGTCGGAAAAGAACACAATTGTCTCCAACGAATGAACGATGCATCTACTTGAAGACAGGGAGTGTGTACATTAGTTCTGAGACGATAAAAGCGGATAATGCAGTAATGATGTAAACGATAGCTTTTTAAAGATATATGCAAGAGGTGTGGTGTTAAATGTTGCTTAAAAGCGATCGTTCGTTAGCATTAATATTGAAATTTCGATTTCTTTCAATAAAATTTCAATGCAATGTACTTGTGCTTTATTGGAAGAAGTTTGATAAAAAATGTTCACGCGTGATTAGAAGCATGAAAAACAGAAAGTATGTATAAAAGCAAGATGGGGTCCCAGGGATTACTGATTATGTACACATAAGACGTATGCTTTTGGTTAATATTTTAGCATTTTTCTATTAAAAAAATTCGTTTAAGCCATATTTTTCGTCAGGTTTAATTCAAAGGTTAAACGTCAGTTAATCTTTCATACATCACAGCTGATTTTTTAGCTGCAAACTGCACTCTGCAACGGACTCGTGCCCGTCGAAGCAGCCTCCGAGTGTCAAATGTCTCTCTCACCTAACGCCTACCACAAGACCTACCGAGCTACACACGAGCTTACCATTTCAAACCGTCAAGATTCTCCTTTCTCCTCCTTCTTTTTTTTACTCGTTCTCTCTTTCGTTCTACCTTTCTCTCTCCCGCTCATTCTCTCCCTCTCTTTCTTCCGGTCTGCCATTCGCTCTCCCGTTCACTCAACTACTCACATTCGATATTTGTGATGTAAACGGCTAGGTTGTTGCTGTTTGTAATGGTGCTCGCACTACTAAAGTAACAATATCAACGAATTACTCACCCTGCTGCTCCTGATTCAGCTCCGTGTTTCCATGCGACGGCCCAGGCATTCCTCCTTCCATTCCACTGCCTACAGAAAAAAGTACTTTAGGATTTTACCAATTTGTCTTTATTAAAATAAGATAACCAAAAATAAGTTAAAATTTTAAAATTGATTAGCAGTTTAATCGAATTCTTTTACTTTCATAATAAAATTTAAATGTTAAAGAATAATTTATTTTATCAAGTATAAGAACTATAAAATTTTTCAAAGAATATTAAATATCAAGCATAATGAAATTCTAACATAGAAAATTCATCAGTAAGCCTTCAATACTAGGCTAAAGAAAATCAAATACATTAGTCATACCAGAATACGTTGGTGGATAGGAAGGTAAAACTTCCATTCCACCATCCAAACTGAGAAAGCCTCCAGGTAACGTATTGAGATCTTGTTTGGATTCATCATCACTTCCATACTCTGGCAGTTCAACTTTTGGCTAAAAGTAAAATAAAAGTAATATTAGTTAATACTTTCTTAATTATTATATTACATTTGAAGAGGAAAGTTTTTTACCTCAACATTGTCAACATCTCTGTAGCAGTCAAGCTGAACTTGAGGTTCGATGAGGGGTCGAGAGCGAGGGATACTGGTGGCACATTGTGGTACAGCGGGTGCTGGACTAGAGTTCTGAGGTGAATCACTTCTTTTACACAGCCTTTTTAATGGTGGAGGACTTGACGACGGCGACGGTTTACTGCGTTCATCATCAAAAGTTGGTGACACAAGGCCACGACCATTTGATGCATTGATATTGTTTGCTTTTGAATACTGTTAACAAAATTAATGTATCAGTAACATATTTTTAATGTTTCTATAATTTAAGTTTTTTTAAATATATAAATCATGTGATTTTATTTTTTGATTTAGTGATTGTAAATGTAATAAAATGTAATTTTAAAGCAATTTTCACTCTAATCATTATAATTAATATAAAATGAAAGGTATTACTGTAAATATTTAATAATTAAAATAGATTTTTTTTCCCCAAATATTAAAGTCAATAAGAATAACATATGGTTAAGAATCTAATAAACAGTATCAAATAAAAATTACTCTTTCGTTGTTGTGCTGATTGCTTTGGGAGTCGGTGAGGCCACGAATTTGAAGAGACTCTGCAGTTCGCAGAAAAGTTGGCAACTCAGCTTGTGAGATGTTAACTTCTCCAGCATACATAAACTCCAAAAGAGACTGAAGGTGTTCGAACTCCACATCTCTCATAAAAATTATTGGATGCTTGCAGGGATTTGTCTGAAATTAAATAACAAATAGGTATTAACTTTCTGACAAACTCATATGTGTATTGCAAAATTTTTATTCTAATGAAATAGACTATTGTGAAATTTTTCGAAATTCTAATTTTGGTTCAAGATATCAAGTGTCCCTGAGACATGAATTAGATGCTCGTGCAAAGATAAGAGTTATGTAACTCTATGGCTATGGTGGCCCTCATTTCAAGATAAAATTTTCCAAGACATTACTCAAAGTAATTGCAGCAATGTCCACTACTTGCCAAGACTACCTAGCTCAGCCATAAATAAATATAATTTCACAGCTAATAGCAATCTATAAAACTACTCTGCTTCCTCTTAATCCCAGCATAGCAACACTAATCAATCGTATAAATATCTATATCTATTTATCTTGGCCTGAAATCGAAAAAGGAATTCCAACATTTCAAGTTTACTTCGAGGCAGCATTCTTGGTAATAGCTGCAAGGACATCAGTCTGCCCATGTACGGTGCACGAAACAAAGTCTCACAGCGTTTCATAACAATGCTTGGTCATTTTCTCTATATTCTGACTTGTTGACAATAATAATAATGATAAAAAAAAAAACAGAGGCAAAAACAGTCAATACAAAAGTGTAAAGGCTGCAGCTGGTGCAGTCATGGAATAACAGAAGCAAGGACCAAAAGTGCACTCAACTGCATATGTACGCCTATATCTGGCCCACAAGCCAGAAAGAGAAGCCAGACATTGTACATAGAGAGGAAAAAACGAGAGCGAGACAGAGTTAGGCAGACATAAAAAGAGAGCATGAGAGGGAGAGAGAGGGAAATAGATGTACAGAGAAACGAATGGCACAGGATCATGGACGTGAAAAAGTTTGGGGTGGGGAAAACATGGGTGAGAGAGATGAGGGATGAGGGGAGAAAGGGTGAATAGGTAATTTACGGGGCGTAATATACGCGTAAATTAATGAAAATATTTACGGGTTCAATACCAAATTTTTTACGTGTTTTATTTTACTCCAATGCGAAATCAATACCGCAGTTACTGTTCAATCTGCCATTGCAAATATGCAGGTGCACGGCAAAACATTGAGAAATGTGCAACATTAACGAAAATTAAGTGGAACGCTAATTATTATTGACCGTAATCATACGAAATAATTCTGAAACTGTAGATGCAAATCTATAATTGACCGAAATCTATATCAGTGCTTGCACGTCCGATGCTCCCAATAACAACCCAATTCCCATTACTTTCCTCACAAGATTTCAGTGAGAAATTGCGAAATCCCAGCGGTATCTCTCCATTTTGGAGCACGGTGCCATATAATAATATGCGCTCCGAAAAAACACGGCGAGCGCTCCGAAATTCTCGCATGCGTCGAGACAAACGCGGACGCGCGCGCGCGCGAATCGATCCATTAACTCTCATCGCGCCCTGCATAAATAACGCGCAGCTCCCCCCAAAGAGCCTGAAAAATTCACGGCGGCAGCGGCGGCGCTGCTGCAAGCCCCCGCAAAAAGTGCAGCGAGTCGAAATTTTTCCGCTCTCTCTCTCTCTCTGTCCCTCTCCCTCTCTCTCGCGTAACTACCTATATAACCAAATCGTCGTTGTCGTTTCTCGGCTTGCCTCGAACGGCGAGCGTGTGGAAAACACGTGAGGCACAACGACAACGACGACGACGACGACGACGACCAGATGCGGTAAAAAAAGGTCCTAGAGAAGCGATCTACCCATCGGGCGCCGCCGCCGCTGCTGGCACGGGAACGCGAAGCGCGAGAGAGACAGACAGACATAACGCGCGTTCCACGGGTAGAAACAGACGGAAAGCGCGAAAGAGAGACAGACAGACAGACGAAACCGAAGGGGAAACGAGGCGTAGGAGGAGTAAGAGGAGGAGGGGGAGGAAGAGTCTAC
>JAPYZP010001309.1:0-18017 GCA_030522985.1 Torymus sinensis | reverse complement strand
TCACCACCGTACTTACATATACATCATAAGTCATAAGCTCACTTCCCAACGCTATTAAAGAAATCTGAATTGAGACAAAAAAATAATAATTAAACCCTAATCATCGCTCACATTCCACCATCCGCGCTTGCGTTGATTAAACTATTTCCTAAGCCGCGATCCGCAGCACGGAAACCCCTCAACATTGCGGATGGGTCATCAGGATCGGGACAAGGGCGCGCGATGAAGACAATATCCTGCAACGAGTCTAGATTATATACCTATATACACCACATGCAGCGTGTGTGTACGGCAGTGGCACGCGCTCCGGCAATGTATAAGAATAAGAAGGAAAGGTCCACTGACGACGACGACGACGACGGCCACGCGATGCAATGGAGAAAATATGTGCTCGCGCGCGCTCGCGTCAGTTTCCTCTAATAATAGAGCAGACGGGGCATCCGGCGCATCCAGATGAAAATGCCACCTAGGAGAAAGAGCCAAGGTTAAAGAGCCTGCACTCTCTCGCGCACGCGCGCGAGCGCTGCACGAGGGCCTCTTAGACGTATAACGCCGCGTCTATAATGTACACACGTCGAGTAGAGAGGAAAGATGTACCGGTGGATTGTAATCATGCGCGTGCGCCGATTCCCGAGCATCGCGCTCGTACCTATACACGCGGCTGCGCTTCTTTTCGCCGTTAATGATCGGGGGGGCCTCTCACATGTGAAAGTCGTTAATTTACCGGGGATTTCTTCGCGAATAACGTGTACTGATGAATTTGGCCGTTGTTTTGGCTTCTTGTGGGGTTATCGGTTTTCGGCAAGGGTAAAGTGCGCAGTATTAATTCTAGGTGTATTGTTATGAGTTTCAGTTGCTGTTGATGATCGTAATGTTCTCAGGGGGATTCACATTTTGAATCATAGCGTTGCCTTTCCGGAATAGCGTAAGAATGTCTCATTAGGAGAAAGCGAGTAAGTAGCTTCCTCCTGAACTTTACATCCAGCATCACAAATGTAGAATGTAAAATACTTCAACACCATTATTTAATTGCTTCCTGGAATATGTTATTTTACTAAAATAATATTACTTATGTAACGCTAAATGTTGGTACTTACGAATATATCCTGTGGTTTGAACATTTTCGAAACGTCAAGTGAATAAAAATTGTTGCTGAAAAACAGTAAAATAAAAATTGATGGCATTTCCTCGTTGTTAAAACTCATAAGATAATGTAACGTGCCAGTGTAATTTGTCAAAATTAATATTTAAGAAAATTGTAAGTAAACATTAAAGTTGTTCAACTATAAATATAATTGTCGTCAGGGCATTCATTCTAATAAAATTTACCACAATGAACCATGCATAATAAACTGTTGCAATGAACAAAACATTACCTCCCCAAAGTCTCCAACTATGCAAACTTAAAGTAGGAACTTCTCATAAATTCAATAAAAAATATCTAATGATACTTCAAGTATTGTACAATTAAGAATGAAATTCGGAAATAATTGAATAATGTTCTGTATTACTGTACGAAGACCATTAAAGAGCCATACTACCTGCTTTATTAATCGTGAAACTATGCTATCATGCAGTGCTATTTTTTAATGTCCAGTCTAAAATTGAGGAAGCGATTTAAAATAATCACATGTTGAATAATAATCGTGTACTTGCAGCTCATTCAAATGAAGTTCACTCGCGCTGCGCCGATTTCACAAACTTTACGTATCTATTAGGAAGTTCAGAGAATGCAAAAGAAATTGCATCACTGCGCGCCGAGGTCGGCAAAGGTCAGTACGCGCCCGTAGAAAATGCAAAATTATTGCGTTCGACTATACGAAGTCTGCAACTTTCTCCCCTCAGCTCCATCATTCAAGCCGCGCACGGCGCAAGACCAATGAAAATGGATAAACAAAGGAGGGAAATAAAAAAGCGCGTGATTTATAGCCGCGCACTCCTAAATATTCCTCGAGGGGCACAAAAAAGAAACGCCAAAAATCACTTTCTCCACGAGGCTGCTGTCCGGCTTCTGTATATATAAGCATACTATAAACATTTGTCGCACGTGCTCAAACATTGTTGAAGGGTTAAGCGCGCGGCGGCGTTTTTGCGCGCGCAATATTTATGGACACACTAAGTTTGGCTTAAGTAAATTAAGTGCTGTATGACGTTGTTGTGCCTTTGTTGGCTGCGGTATAATTTGTGGAATGATATATAAAAGACAGGCTTAATCTGCGTTAGCCTCTAATTTAGGCGGGCATAAATAATAATGAAGTAATTGAGACTGTATCTTAGAGGATTTAATCGTTAATTAGTAATTGTAACAAATTATACATTCGTGACGATTTATGCTTTGACGTACCTCGTATTACACATTCAACCCAACGCTTTCTTACATTAATAGGCTGCAAAGTAGCGAGGAAATAATGTTATCTAGACGCTTTCATTAATTTTTATTAAGTTTCCCCTAGAGACACAAATTTCCGTAAATTTTTCGTATAATCTACTGCACCCTCGTGCCCACATCATCCGGGTAAAAAAAATTCTAAATTTACAGTCACGAGGCTCTTAAATTCCCCCGCGAAAAAAGCGCCGCGGACCCGCGCAGTCGCACACGATCTCCCCGCGACTTCGCGCCCCCGCGTATAAACATCCGGTGGGACGGGGCTAAAATTCCGCTGGGGTTAAAGGCGCCCGGTATTTTCGCGCGTGCACGTTTATATCTACGCTATAGCACACTCGCGAGCGCTCGTATATATTCGACAAAACGGTTCGACCTCTCTCTTTCTCTCCGAGTTCCGTGCAGCGGCCGCGCGAAAGAGAGAGAGAGAGAAAGAGGGGGAGAGAGAGAGAGGCAAAGTACGAACGCGCCGCGGTTTGGCCGTCCTCGACCCGAGCGGAGGCTCGCCTTCTCGAGGTTGTCGTGTTGTGCGTCTCTCTTCTCAATTCTCTCTCTCTCTCTCTCTCTCTCTCTCTCTCTAGCCCTCCCTCTCTTTCTCTTTCTTTTTTTCCGCCGCTCCTCCCCCTCTTTCTTCTCCGGTATATACCTTTTCTCCTTCTATCCGCGCCTTTCTCTCGTTCTCCAGCCGGCCGTCTGTCTTTAAATTTCTTCTACATCATAGCGTTACCCCCCTCTAATCTTCATTTCATTCTCTTACTTTTTATTTTCTTTGTGAAAAGGGGGAGTTTTTATTTACTTGGTTTAGTAGTGGTACGGCATCAGCGTTATAGATTATTATTTCTTGGATTGGCTTGTTTTTTATTGTACAAATTAAAATTGGGAAATTTTCATTTGTGTAGGAAGGTAAAAAGATTGTTACATTGAATGAAAGTATACAAAAATGAGATTTGAATGCGTTCGAACTTATTAGATCTACATTCATATTATTTTCTTTCTTTACTATATCTATTTTATTTCCAAACACATTCTACAAATATTTTTGAATTCGTGTTAATCATTGAGGAATGTATCTCACGTTTACATCGTTGGAATGCACCGAGATAATTTTGTACAATTAATTAAGTTATGAAAATAATGAAAAGTTAAAATAAAATTATGAAACAATGAAGCTTAATCTTGAAGAAAATATTTCTTTATAGCCCTGTAATGCAAACTATTGAAACAACACTATATTTATTTCAACAAAGAATGAACATTAATTCACTAATCTCTTGAATTCGATAAATAGTAATAAATAACAAAAATGATGTCTTATTTACTCTAATATTTCTATGTCATCGAACCGTTTTCTATCCATTTATAAAAGAACCAACGAGAATTCAATTATTATTCCCGCTATGATTGGTCCATTTTCTGAAAAATGTAGCCCACTTCACGTTATTTGTTTATAAATTAATGTGAGCTTAAGGAGGTTGTACCGGTACGTCACTAGTCAGAATGAGTGCACTTTTTATTTACGATACATTCGCGAGGCGTATTGCATCAAAGAAACTGCGTAGATGAACTTACACGAAATACCGATTATTCATTTAAATTGTACAATTTTATTTAGCCTTACTGTCAATTAAGAGTTCTATACAGCCTCTAATTTGACTCATTTTTTGAGGTTAATTGTAAGTTTTTTCTATTCAACATAATTTTGTTATAAGTAAGCGGCTCTGAATACAATTTCTAAAGAGTAATAAATGTTCATCATAATTCCATTATCTTAAAAAAAATATGAATAGAATCTTAATGTTAAATGATTTTTAATACACAAGTAAGTACCAACAATTCGCGACTTCCCATAAGAACCCATGTTAATCAGTCAAAAATGAAAACATTAATATCTTAATTTCTAGCCTCTGTAGCCTTCTGAAAATTTATACGAAATTTCACATATATTTTAATGTTGTTTCTATGACTATGACCGGTACAATCTCCTTAAAAATTTAGAATACAAAAGACCATGCGAGCGCATCGTGCGTGCGAAAATCCACTAGTACAACGAATCCTCGGGCACCCATTTTAATGTATATCATCGAGCGGTCGTCCTAAGACTCTTCTATACTTGCCTTTGGAGCGCTCCCGCGCTCCTTGATACGTGTCACCTAACTAGCACGTTTTTGCACGGTGCGAAATTAGGGCCCGAGCGCAGCGAGGGTCCTAATCACGCCGCGCAGAGTGCTCTCAGGTCACAAGTATCGTATAGCATTTTATATTACTGCCTGCCCTAAGCCGGCTGTCACGCCTATCCGTGCCCTAAGTAGTCCTTTTTCGCACCGTGAGGTTAGCGCACGAGCGTAGCGAGTACTTACACTTAGATCACAGATAGGCGTGACCTAAGTGCGGGCTTAGGTCACGGAGAGTTACAAAAAATATTGGCTACATTTATAAAACAGTGTGATTTTATCAGGTGTAAACACCTCGGTCGACGAATTCAAAATCTCTACTAGGTTACGAAAAAATTCTCGTAAAAAATTAAATACAAGCCAATGGGACTTGGTGATATCAACGCATCACATAATGTCGAAAATCGTTTTCTCACACTCGGCATCATTTCACAACTTCAACCAGCAATAGTATTCAACAAACACCTATGCCTATCTCTATAAACAATAACCTAAAAACTACACAACATTACCTTAAAAATACTCACCAAAAATAGAACAATCGCAGCCATGTACCAATCCAAAACAATCTCACACGTTTGAGCCATCCATGTCTTCGCTTTCTTCACCGATATCAGTTGCTGCTCTTCTCCATCTCTAAACTTCGGATACCTGTACGCTCTTCTCAGCTCCCATCCACTATACCTATATATAATACGCTGCTCGAAAACAGCGTTCATGCAAAAAACTTACGCAATCCATGGCCGACACAGACCCACACACTGCCGCTCTGCAATGCATCACGCACGCGTCACGCACACACACGTTCGCCTGCGAAAGCACAAAAAACCTGGTCCACTCGGGATTCCTAGGCCAAACAAATAATATTCCTCTCCTCTCTCTCTCTCGTATCCTCTCTTTCTCGCTCCCTCCCGCGTTTCTCGCGCGCTCCCTCCTCCTCCTTCTCCTCGCGTTATGCTCACGCACACATAGACGCGCGTATGTATTCCGCGCGTCTCGCTCTGGCGCGCTCGGCTATCCCCGGCGACGGCCCCTGCCACCGCCGCACCGCGGAATCGGGAAACTTCGGCGCTCCTCTCCTCTCTCTCTCTCCAGCGGGCGGCAGCCAGCAGCCAGCTAGTCAGTCCACCTCGAGCAACCGAGTGCATCGGGTGTAGTATCCGTGCGTTCCGTTCCGTTCCCCCCCCTCGTCGAGAGTTGGGTGCGCGCGACAACGACGAGGACGACGACGCGTGCTCCTAGTTTTATTTCCCTTCCGAAATAAAAGTCTCTTTGTACCGTTTTGCCATTTGTAGAAAAGTATATTTGGTATATTTAATCAGGCCGGCCAATAGTCGGCGGAGAAAATTTTCGTTTGGCCCGTTGTGTGCGCGGACTTATCGAGCTCGTGAACGCGCGCGCTGTTCAACGTGCGAGTGTGATTTTGGAGGAAAATATATACGTATATTTTGATTGTTGTTCGAGAGAGAGAAAAATTGTTGCATATTACTTGGATTATACGGGAGTTTTGTGGCTTCTTTTCCGAGTTTGAAAAGAAGCTCGCAGGAAGAGAGCAATTATTGCGCACACGTGAGTGAAAAAAAAACTCGGGGAGATCAGTGAATTTCCAAGTGGAATCGCCGTGTCTCGACCGCCGAGTCTTTTCTACTTTAATTTCGGAGCAAGGAACGTGAACGAGAGTACGTGGATCATCGGCCCGGCACTCGCTAGCTCCAGGATTTGTTAAAGGTGAGAGACGACTACTACGACTACCAGGAAACACGCTGGCCAATTTCCTCCCTCCCCCTCTTGTCTATAGTGATAAATGTTAGTGACGGAAGAAAGTGGGTCCTGGAAAAGATGGAAATTAAAATTGTCGGCAAAAAGCCCACTGTGAAATTGTCATTACGTGTACGGTTATCTCGGAGTAACCGCCTATACGTGTGTATGTGTGCGCGAGGGGAAATGTTACAGCGTCGCGCGCATCATTTAGCGAATGAAAACCGGTGATGCGCGAACTGCGGGAACGTCACTATAATAGCTGCGATGTTTCCTGATCTTTCTTTCAGCGGTGATGGGCTCGAATTTATCAACGAATGTCAAACATTCCAGGAAAAAACAAAAAAGCCAATAAATTGCTCGGAACGTTCGATTAATTAAAATTTTGAACACAGACGTGTCTGATACTGCAGTCGATTCTTTCGTCTCAGCCATTAATTACGAATTCATGCGAAATTAAGGCTAATGCAAACCATGTTCTGTCCTATAAATTATATTGAAAAAATGAATTAAATTTAAATTCTCGCAGATTTACATACATTAAGACCTATACAAAATTTCTAAAACTCGTATCTCGAAATGATTGCGATCGTCAATAAAAAGTCACTCGCGCAGTATTATAGTGAATCGAGGTTTGAGTTTTATTGTTGTTTGATAAAGTGGCGTTAAAATGTCTAAATTGTATTAAAATTTAAAATGCCAATAAAGATACGGGAGAATTTATAAAACCATTCCAAACTTGTAATTAATGCCATAAAATAAAAAAAAACTCGACAAGACGAACCAGATAAAATGCTGAAGGAGTTTCGTCATGTGAGACCCCGTAAGCCTTGCGAATATAAAAAAAAACTGCTGAAGTTTCGTCGTCAGGGTAATTAAATTACGCCTTATCAGCTCTCCGAAATCCGCGAGTAAAAAGATTGCGAATAATGATTAAAAGTAAAAGACAAACCTTGACAAATTCGTCGGAATTTAGATCGACGAAATAATTCAAAAACTATATACCAAACGAAACCATTATCCACACTTTCAACTGCGTACTATTAAACCGGAGCAATATCAGCGCGCCAGTGTTTGTAAACAGGACGCCGAAGCAAAAAAGAAATCAATAAAACGCGCCGTGGCATTAAAAACACTTTGGAAGGCCATTTAAATCCCTTCAAAACAACTCGCAAGTTCACGCGACAAACCCTGACGCCTCGTGTCCCTCGAATTGACCAAAATGACGAGAATAACACCCACCAGCCTCGGCAAGGCCGTAATCCAACCCAAAACCGCACCATCTTACCGTCTACCAGCAGAAAATTCCCGAAACCAAAGATCCGAACTCGAGATTTTAAAGGTAAACCGAGAGCCAGCATATACACATAAGTACAGCCACACGCGCGGGGCTGAAGAGAGGAGGAACGCGCGCCGTCGCGTCTCTGTCTCTCTCGGATATTCGATTTTCTCCCCTCCCGCCGCCGGGCCTCCCTTCCGCGCGCACCGCGGGGGTGAAAGCCCTTCGCCTCTATAGGTATATACACTGCACATACACACGAGCGAGCGAGAACGCAGAGACGCGCGTATTGTACGTATATATAAGCGAGCAGCAGGCGGCAAGCAGCCGTCGGTATAATACGGGCGCGTGTGTATTCTCGGCTGCGATCTATTCCGGGCCCGGGACTCGGGGCTTTTTAAACGCGGCCACCACGGGCCGATACTTCTCTTCGATTCTAATTCTCACAGCGCGTGCGGAGAGTTAGAGAGTCAAAGGGTGAGAGAGTCGTAGTCGAGCTGTTTCGATGGCTTCTATTAATAGGAGAGGCGCATAGTAGAGAGAGAGAGAGATGTATAGAGGAGAGTTCATGATGAAGCGGGAGTATAGCGTATGGATTATCATCGTCGAGAGGAAAACGCGCGATTAATGCTTTCTA
The DNA here is from genome assembly GCA_030522985.1 of Torymus sinensis. Classification (NCBI taxonomy): domain Eukaryota; kingdom Metazoa; phylum Arthropoda; class Insecta; order Hymenoptera; family Torymidae; genus Torymus; species Torymus sinensis. The sequence continues at coordinate 9,789 of JAPYZP010001309.1, read as the reverse complement.
TCGGTTTGCGTGGAAATTTTTGAGGAATATTTGACGATGCCGCAGGAGAGATATATGAGAAACGTGTGTTTGAGAAGGAATTTCTACGTACTTATAACACTGGCTTTTAATTAAGGAATGAAAATAGGTGAAGGTATCGGGCACTCGATTCCGCGAATTCATTAAACTGCGGGATTGCTGTCGCTGACCTTTGGGCTATCCGCGCGGATTTTGACGAAACTGTGGGACGTGCTTTCCGACACCGAATTCCGAATTGCCAGACTTGCGCGCACTTGCGAATTATTCTAGTGCGGCCTGGTTACCAAGATAGAAATGCCGGCTGTTGTGGTGATGATATCGCGAGTCTCGTTACCGTAATTGATGTTTTACAATTATAGAATGTTGGTAAAAGTTTGTTTCTCTATAACTGTAAATGCTGCTAAATGGTTGATAAAAACATTCGATTATTTTCCCTTGCCAACTGCTGCTGGCCTTTGAAACGACTCTCCTCATTGTCAAGCAATTGAATTGAAAGCTTTTAAGAGACAAATTGGGTTTGATGGAATAAGTAGTATATTGCGGTTGATTGACAGTCAATTCCATTATACAAACCGAATTATCTCGTAAGCTTCGTAATGAAACCATTACAAAAATAGCATTGTAAAAATGTACACAGATTCTGCGAATTGCACATTTCGGATAAACAGCAAACCTAAACTTTTTTGGTTTATATAACACTTTTTTGAACGCCAGTATTGCGCTGAAGAAGTGCATATATTTCTTCCATCAAAAGATTAATAACAAAAATCCACGAAATGTATTTTCGCGCCGTGCCAGCTTTGAGATTGCAAATCGATTTTTGCACGGGCTCAAAGTTGTTCAATCCGAGACCGGGAGAGCGCGCATGCGCGCAAAGGCATGAGCAAACTTTGATAAGAATCCGTATAATGATTTATGCGGAACTCTCTGAATATTCATGAAATTCTTAGATTAAATTTCCGCTCCCCCGGGAGTGGAAACAGTTGAGATCGGTTCATGGAACTATGGAGAATTCATTAGAACTCGAAAATACTGCAAAAAAACTGCATCTCGAAAAATGAAAACCAAAACGAACAATTTCTCCACATCTTAACTTTTAATAATTTCACTTTTAACACGACACGTAGGATCAAGCGTTGCATGAAATTCAAAACCAACATTCGCAAATACCTGCATCATCTCTCCTCTCTCTCTCTAAATTCGCAAATCCAAAAGCCTCATTGGCTTCGTCATCCGCGCGCAAATACACGAGCAGGGCAGCCGTCTTTATTTACGAATATTCGCGGATCAAAGGGGGCGCGAAATTTGGAGGTTAGCGCACTCCGAGAGAGAGGGAGAATATCCCGCATCTATTTCCATCTCGCCGTCCGCGTACCCATCATTAGGGCTTTCTCTCTATCTCCTCCTTCCGTCTCTCTTTCTGCGCACGTATACACACAGCGTCGTCTCCCTCTCTGCGCCTTGAGCTTAGAATTTAGTGTTGCTGCAGCGCAGCGCGGGTATATCTCTCTCCCTCCCTCTCTCTCATTCTGTCGGAGGAATTATTGAAATTGCACCGCGGCGAGCTTTTTGTTTTGCGCGCGTGCAGCTGCGGCGACGCTGCATGCACGATCGTCTGCGTCGTCGCGACTGGTATACATAAGACGCGCCGCGATAGCGATTGCTTTGGCAAATAAACGCGTCGAGGTGTTGTGTGTGCAGTGCTGTGGAAGAGCGAAGCTGTAAATTTAATGGTTTATAGGTATTAATATGGTCGACAGAGATGTGGTACTATTTGGTTTACTAATAAGTTACATCGTTATGGGTATTATACACCACAATTCATATACCGATTTTATTTTCATTTATCTCCCAAGTGAAACAATATATAAGTGTATAGTTTGTCATGAGTCAATCCTCTAAATAGATTAATGTCCTCGCAACTGGAACCCCGACTGGAGCATATTGCTCTACACACTTTTACGAGCTTTGTAACGAGATCAGATATCTATTTTTAAATGAAAACACAAGACTTGTGCTCTGACATAGTTTGGCAACAGTAGAACCGAAAACTTGTATGAAATATACAGCATTTCCTATACAAACAACAAATACCGTTCCAATATATCCACCGGATAACCATCAACAACATCACCTGCATGTAGGAGAGAGAGAGAGAGAGAGAGAGAGAGAGAGAGAGAGAGAGAGCACCGACGAAAATTGACTCACTCGCCAAACGAAGCACTTCAGCCGTCGATAACGATCCTCTGACTAATCATCGCTAACATCGTTATCACTCAGACAAGCCGGTGCGAATGCGATTTTCTCGCTATCACACACACACACACACGACACGTCAATTCCCCGCGGCAGTTTTTTCGCCCGAGGCAAGGTCGTCGCGCGCACAGACACACACACACCCACATGTGTGCGTGAGCGTGACGTAATTATTTCGCGCGCGGATGAGCCGCGAAAGCTGGAATCGACCCTCGTTATATACGGACGATCGATGACGAAATCAAGCAGCCGATATGTGTATGGAAGCGGTTTACGTATAGCGTAGCAGCATAGTAGTAGTAGTAGTTTTTTTCGTCATCTCCTTCCTTCGATCGGGAGAGAGTAGGGGAAGAGGTTGGGAATTTGAATTTGAATGCCGAGATAAAAGATAAGTTGCGTGTAAGACCGGTTTCTGGTCTAGGCGAGCGTGCGCGCGCGGGGAGACGGAGAGTTACGTTTTTGTACAGGCGCGGAGAGTAGTAGAGTCGAGAGAGAGAGAGAGAGATGATGCTACCGGACATGTCTTGTAAAAATTCGTCCTGCCGAGCTCGACTGCGTACATCGTTATTCTTTTTGTTCCCCCCTCCGCTCCCTATAAAAGTCGCCTTTTACAAGTATTTATAAACTAAAAGAGTTTTAATGGGTAGGAATCAGGAAGGCGGCCGCAGGTATATACATATACGTTTTATGGATCTCTATGTATTTTGAAATCTGAGCAAAAGGGGTATATCGAAATCATTGGTAATAACGTGTAGCTAAACGACGCAGTAAATAATCCTCGGCGCGCTATTTAACAACGTTGAACGAAAGTCTTAGTCACTCCGAATATGTGCGCGCCGAGCAACAAAAGTATGAGTGACTAATGCTATACGTACTAAAATCGTTACGAGTGTGTACGTGCATCAAGGTTAATCATTTCCCATTCGCTCTTTTGTGGTACAAAACCGGCAGCTCTCGGATACTCCTAAAGGACTTCATTTTCCCCCGACTCTGCGCGTCGTAATCCACAATTTTTGTGCACTAATCCGCGCACATCCCGGCTATATAGTTTCTACATACAGTTGGGCGTGAATTTGGGTTAATCGTAAAATACTCTATGCGTAGGAATGCGTAGTGTAGATATATATATCGAGGCATTTATTGGAACGTGAAAGTGGAATAAGCCGATATTCGAGTTTGTAATGTATTCGCTCGCGGGGTAATTTCGTTCGGCGTGTCCATTTCTCATAGTCTCGGAATTAATTCGATATATATATTTTCAAGCTAGTCTCTTCTAGACCATATAAAAGGAAGACGAGCGAAACGAGAGCTACTCGTTTCGGTGACTGGTATGAGTTATTGGAGCGCCGAAAAATAACATTTCTCGGTGAATTTTAATTGGTTTTTAGAATTTCTGACAAATTGCGCACACGTGCTACGTCCGAAGGCGGAATAAAATTTCTAGCAAACACATTGATGGAGTATAAAAGCAGATTTGATGATTCAATGTCCGTTTTCCCAAAGTCATATATAGTAATGACTTTCTTTCTTTCACTTCTACTCTCATCATCAAATAAAATATATAGTGTATATGCGCTTATGTCTACAAAATTTTATTACGAAAATAAAAGACATTACATATGAAGAACAAACCTGTTCTAAATCCTCCGTTGTAAATAAAGTGAAACCCATGAATTATTTTTATATAGACGCCTATAAGTGCTAGTTTTACATTGACTCGTTGAAGAAAGTCCACTTTGCGATTCTCCTTTGATTCGTTTTATAAACATTAATATGTTTATCCTTGCAAAAGTATTCCGTGCTCGCTCAACTGCGTACTGGTATTTCTCGTATTGTTTGCTGCGAGCGCACGCTTTCTTCTTCTTTTTTTTCCACTACAGGTAGACACGTCTTTTATTTTTATAAATATAAATAAAAGATGCATGAAATGATAATTTTATTCGAGATGCAGAGATTTATATGTATGCATAATAATAACCTTCGAATTCAGTACAGTAGCTAGTTTTCAACCAGCAGAGATCCTGTAGCACACAGACACAACGTTTATCTCGAATCTATTATAACGGATTTAAAGCACCCAGATCTTGATGCATACTTTTTAAACGTACCAGAATTCTCATTTAATGCAAACAAAACAAATTATAAACAAGAACATAATAAAAGAAAAGAACACTTTAATAAATTCAAACTATTCAACTCAAATCGAATCATAATACAGGCATACGCGATTCTCAAAACCAGCGATCGACACTTTACCCAACCAATGTCCCAACAATTCTCTCTCTCTCGAAAAATCTCTCGAAAAAAGCCAGAAACACAGGCAGAACCGGTGGACGGGGAAAGAAGCGGCCGTAACGGAGCTCTCAGAGACGCACGTGAGCGCTCGGCGGTCGTATTGCGCAATAGAGGCCAAAACACTGTAGGTATAGAGAAAGAGAGGCCGCGACGCATGCAGTGTGTGTATGTACCGCTGCTGCTGCTGCTGACGCGACCGGTCCACGTCTCTCCGACGGGGCTATATCGACGCGGATAGACGGGAAAACTGACCGCGCGACTTTTCTTGTAAGATACCGGGATATATCTCTGTGCCTGTATGTATGTGTCGCGCGCTGGGGATATCGGGTTTCGATGCTGATTGGAAAAAGAAGTGGATATATGGAGGCTGGAGTGTATTTTGTATAGTAGGATCGGATGGTGTTTTTTTTTTGGACTGGGTCTGATGATTTTTGTGACGAAGATAGTGGGAAATAACGCTATTGATGTAGTTCTTTAATTTTTCCAGAACCTTATATCAATTAAATCGACTCTCATATTGTTATGTAAATTACAATTAATCCTCTCGAAGGATAACGCATTCTTTGTACAAGAACAGCAAAGCTATCAGCCCGTGCACTCTACAAATATACATACAATTATTTACAAAACCATCGCTCACAATTTGTTCATCATCCTCCTTCTCCCCCCCAACAAACGTATCAATTGCACACATCATTTATATACCGCCGCATCATGATTCAACTCTCTCTCTCTCAGCTCCCCCTATACACATTTCTCTTTCTCCCTTCCGATCGATCGGCATTCAGCAGCGCGCGCGGGAGCAAAACAAACCCACGTCGAATCATCGCGACAACGTATACACACATACATATATACACTGCAGCAGCAGCAGCAGGCTGAAAATATTATATAACGCCGAGGCAGTTTCGCTGGCGCATTCCGGAACTATTAGACGACGACCGCAGCCGCCGCCGCTGCTGCTATCTGAGCGACCGATCGAGTCATTCAATTTGCATTCCGCGCTCACCGGGGGCGGTTATTAGTAAATATATATACTACATATATACACACACGCGCGTCTGGAGCATCAAGCTGCGCGCGTACGCACGCGAGATGTCGTTTACCTCCGCGGTTTTACCATTTTCTAATTGCGTTTTATTGGTTGTGGAATGGGGCTTTTCGGCTTTAATTGGGTTACGAGCCCGCGCTATGTGCGTTCACGTGTATATGCAGATGATGCGAGGTAATTAAATTATAGACTCGCGCGGATTTATTTGTAACCGGCTATGGTTTTATGCGGATGTATAGCCCGCGCGCGCGCGAGTCAATTAAATATATATGTAGGTAGGATTAATTTGCGGTAATAACGTGCGCCGCCGCCGTGTTGTATATACGTATAAGACGGCATGCGTATATATATTCGGTCAAACGATGGTATGTAGGAATGGATGGCGATGGAATTAAAAATGTGGACTAATTGATACGAGCAATTGAAAGACGCGCGCGCGCTATAATATTAACGGTGCGTCGTTTGAATTTCGATTTAAATAGGCCTTATTTATGCATATATACAGACGAAGAATAATAAAATTATAATTGAAACGAAATTATTCAATTTACAATCTCTCTCCTTGCTATATTGCTATAATCACCGGATAAATACGTCGACGTGCACCCTTATAACTATAGACTTCTCGTTTACGCGCATACTAACTGTACCAGCTGCGCCACAATAATCGCCTAAAAAATTCTCGCCTTCAAACATCCCGATCGAATCCGTCCATCGTTTCCCGTACGCCGGCGCTCTCGCAGCGTCTAGAAACCGCTCGTGGTATATGGCAAGAAAGCAGCAGCAGAAGCTCTGCATCAGCACTTTTTACGCCCGCTATATACACCCGCGGCGTAAAAACTGCCGTTTCGCATTCTTCCTCCTCCTTTGCATCGCGACGTCGCCGGGGCTATTCGCCTGTATTATGTACCCGAGTGAGGTCAAAGAGGCGCCCGCGCGCTAATCGCGCCTCCGCGTGCACATCACGCGCGGTGTTCTGCGTACACGCGGCTTTTTCTCTCCTCCTTCACTTCCCCCGTTCGCTTGTGTTCTCTCTCTGTGTGCTGGTAGAAAGAAAGGTCACGCGCGGGGATCAAGGCTGCAGTTCTCTCTCTCTCTCTCTCGGCTCTTTCGGGCGATTAAAGCAATTACGCGGAGCGAAAAAATGAGCGGGTCGAGCAGTTTGCAAAAGGAGGCGGGAAGGTGGTATAGGTATATTTTTCAGCTCTCGCGGACGATTTTTTACCTCCTTTTTCGCGCCGTTGTTGTTGTTGTTGTTGCTGTTGCTGCTGCTCGCGTATAGTAGTCCTAACTCTCGTAAAACGTTTTTTACGACGTACACGTGCAAAGAGGTGTGCGCGTGTGTATACGCGCGTTGTTGGATTTTATGGCGAGCGAGCGCGCGACAGAAAAAAGGCGCACGGGAAAAATTGCGCAGTACGAAGGACGATTATAACCGAGAGAGAGAAGGGGGACCGTTGAGCGATTGATTTAACGGCGCGAAACGCGATGAATTAAAAGTTGGCGAAGCTCAAGGTCGGGTTTCTTCCTTGAAGCTTGGTTTACGGCCGAAGTAAATACGTCGATCGATAAAGCTTCAAAATAAATTTGTAATTACGCGCGCGCGCGGAGAGGGACTAAGAGTGGGCATGTTCGTAAATTTCAGAGGTTTTATGGCTCCTCGTTACTGCGCTTGTATCGATGCAACCGAATTCGAAGTATAAGGAGTTGAACATATATATCAATCATTACTTTATACTTACAAAAAAGTAACTGTTTTCAAGACAGAATGTATATATATTTTCTGTAAGATATGCTGGAAAACAATTTCTCACACTGTAATTTCATTATTTTTTTGCTCAAGTAACTCCTCAAATGACAAGGGGTTTCGAGCTCTGCACACCTCTCAACCCGCACTCCTGTAATCATAGACCTAAAAATTCTACGAAATAACCCCCGTCTATGATAAATTAACTCTTCCTCTCTCTCTCTTGCCTCGTGCTCTCGGCGTAATTGATGCTGCATTCATTACCTTCCGCCTCCCTACACTGCTATCATAAACAGCTTATTCAGCTGAAATCCTCGGCATTCCTCTCGCGCCTCGCTCCTCCTCGTCAGTATATACATGGTCGATGCACCCAGAGCACAAATCACTCGCATCCTCGCGTCCGCGAAAGAAAAAAAGAAACTCGCGCGCGTTTTCATCTCTCCGCGCTTAATTGACCCCGCGGAAATTCAACCATTAGTTTCTTTTCTCTCTCTCTCTCTCGTGAGAGAGTTTGCCAAGTTTATCGCGGCCGTTTTCCGCACTGTACACACCGCGAGAGACGACGACGACGACGCTGACTCTAGAGTATAACGGCACTCGCGCGAGTAGCTGCAGAGCACCGAGTTTTTAGGCGGTGTATATAGGAGTCGCGTCGCGCTGTGTTGTGGATTCTTCACGCTTCTGTTGGCTTTTCAAATTTCATGAAGAGCGTCGAGCTGGAACGTATACGCGGTGGTTTACCGTTGGGGTGTTTGTTTGGTCTTTGACCAGTGTTTTATCATTTGTTTTCTTTTTCGTTTTATGGCAATTGAAAATCATAGATAATCTACCTTTAGTTATAAGAAAAACGCTTTTCAAATAAGAAGACTCTCATGCTTATATACACACGAGGAAAAGCGAATTACATAAACAATATCTTTTTACCCGTAACAATTAAAAAGCCATGAACCACCGTCGAGCCAAACACAAACGCGCCGGCGGCTGCAGCGCGGCGCAGCGCAAACATTGACTCGTCAAACTAATCGACAGTACCGTACGTCGGCAACGACATAACGCGAATCCTCGTAAATCCTCCCGTTCCACCGCCGACTCTGCGCCTTCCCATGGGGCTTTCCGCGGAAAGCGAAAAACCGGAAAGTCTCTCTCTCGCTCGTCGATCCCTCATATCAGCCGCGCTGCTGCTGCTGCTAAACCCTGGGAAAGTCCAGCCTCCCGCCATTAATAAAGACGCAATTACCGATAATCAGGTGCACTCTCCCGCGCGCGCACGGCGTTTTCGAGACGACGACAACGTCTCCAACGGGAAGCGACGGAACACAAAGCTTTCCGGTGCGCGCGCGAATCGCCGTGAGTAAGTACAACCGGTCGTCGATTCTCCCTTCTGCGCTAATCGATTTTACGATTTCGCGAGGCAGCTACTACATGTAAGGGCCCGGGGAACAAAAATCGACGGTAGATCGTTAGCTTTGTGTGCGTATTCTTTTCGAGAAAGATTTCGAGTTTGCGTTTCCTGCGCGCGCCGAGTCTTCTTATCCCTTCTTCAATTATTAATAATTGTGAGGTGAAAAAATTGTCTAGGCGAGGTTCGTCCGGATGCCTCCAGCGAAAGTCTACGCGCTTTCGTTGGCAGTTTTTTTTTCTATTCGTACTTATAGGAGAGAACTACGCGCAGCTTTTTTTTGAGAACAATGTCGTTCGGTGCGCGTGAGCGACGTGGTTTATGAGAAAAATTGTAGGTAAGTGTTCATAAGTATGCTTAATTTTGTGAAATCGTCGCGAGGCTTCTTTTTACGGGGGCATAATTTGGCGGTAAAATAATGCGGGGGCATAATTTGGCGGTAAAATAATGGAAAAATCGATATAATCGTCGGTCGAAAGTTGGAAATTGCTATTTATATATTATAATAAAAATGATGCAGTGGTTTAAAGTTAAAAGGCATTTTCCATGCAAAAATTTACAAAAAGTTTTGTCAATAGAATATTTCAAAATTCCACGAACGGCAACGTTTACATAACAGTTGTATACACAGCACAAGCCGCGAAAAACAAAGAAAAATTAACAAAGATTTTCTAAACGTCCCGGTTGACACGTACTTACACACAGAGACAAACACACACACAAAGTACCGGTCACGTTACGCGCGGGCGTCCTCTCTGAGAGCACAAATTGCGTTAATAACCAGCGCCGCTCCGGCTAATGGACAAGGCTACCGATGCGCGGACGAGCGGCTGCCACGATCATCCTCGACGAGGGGGGGAATCTTTTCCGTCGATTTCATAGCTATCGGTAATCGCGGTCCGAGAAATTACGGTACCTGCGCAATCTCGCGCTCTCTGCGATGCGTTTGTGAGAAAACGCGCGCTGCTCTTTTATATTACGGAATTGTCGCGCGCGTGCCGCGCGAGAGTTAGGTTTTTTCTT
>JAPYZP010001308.1:0-42523 GCA_030522985.1 Torymus sinensis | reverse complement strand
TTTTTTATGTTTTAAATGACCATTTGTTTAAAAATTACAATATGTAGTACTTTTAATTCAATGTCACTATTTCAATTTAATATTTTAATATTTTTACCTATATAGGTAAAAATAATTCAACTATCGTCAAAACAAATTTAATTTACACAGCTTTCGTAAAATATTAAATGTTTTATTTAATTTAGAGACAAATTGCAAATTTCTTCGTATATTACGAATTTCTTGAATATTTTTTATATGTAATTTTATCATATCTCAAATTGTAGCAAATAGCTTAGAAATTTATTAGCTCATATCAATTGGATCAACGATAAATGGATGCACATTGATGTATGTACCTGTTGTCGCTGTTGTCAAAGTGGCTGTTCGCTTTACCTTCTGCTCCAAAACCTGTTGTCGCTGTTGTCAAAGTGGCTGTTCGCTTTACCTTCTGCTCCAAAATAATTTTCTAGCATGCGCACGCATGATCAGCTGTTTGAATTGCTCCGAAGCGCGCGCATACATGCCGCGTCCTCTGCTGGCTCTGAAATTTCAAGGTTATATTTATGTGTTTCAATTTCAGCATGCCCTTGCTGTAAACATAGTGCCAAATTGTTGAATTATTAGTATTATTATAAACAAATAATTTATGTCATAATTGCAATGGCGGAAGTTATCAACGGTGAGTCGTCGTCAAAAGATACGACAATCGAATGCATTCGCTACGAATTGCGTGATGAAATTATTTCTACTAGAAAAGAACAGAGAGATGCTGAATTGAATAAAAATCGTTCTGCTCTGGGAGAAACGACGGATAATGGAGCTCTTACAGAAGAATTTGTAACAATGTCAACTAAAAGTCTGAAAAAAAAACCACTAAGTATTCAGGAGTACAAGAATCTACAGAACGCCTTAATACAAGTACAATATATAAATTGCAAATAAATTTTTCACTGTTTAATTACAATACTTTAAAATTAATTTTATAACATTCTTTTTTCAGAGTGACAATCACATTAATGCCTTCTTTAAAGTTGATAATGCAATTCATAGTTTAGTCAGAGATCTCTCGGGTTCATCAACCAAGTCAAAATTGGCAGCTGCTAACTGTTGTTGTAATTTAGCTTTAGGTGATTCAAAAGCTTGTTTAGTCATTAGTAAGTTTGCTGGACCATATCTTATTGCTGAATTAGAAAGTACAAATCAACCATTAGCTGTAAGTTCTTTGATTTAAAATTGACTTTATAATTCTATCATTAAATATAACGATCTTAAAGTTAAAATCCTGTTTACTTATTTCAGGAAGTATGTGCCTGGACAATTGGTAATTTAGTATGTGGAAATAATAAAGCATTGTCTATTTTACATGCACAGGGCTGTATGAAATCTCTAATTACTGCAGCACATCAAAGTAGTGACACACTTTTGCCTGCCATTAGCTATGCATGTTTAAGGTATATCCATGCAGGAAATGATTCTTTAGAGTAAGTTTCATGACAGTTCATTTATATATAATTATATAATATTAGGATATTTTATATATTTGGATATCTTAAATTAGATTAGAGGATATTATCAAACTTGGCGATATAATGGCTGTACGTTATTCTAAAGTTGCTGATGTTGATACTATGTGGTTACTAGCAGTGCTGTCATCAAAATCAGAATGTCATGATCACATAATAAAATGTATACCTACAATTAGCAGCTATCTTTTTGAAGCTATAAACAAAGAAAATGAAACAATTGCAAAGGTACACTTAAACAAATTTAGTATATGAATTGGTCCATGCAAAAGGGTAAAGCAAGAGGTTCCTTTTCAAGCCAACCCATTCTTATGTACTTCAAATTTGAATTAAATATTTTTCAGATTTCAGCAGCAGTTAGAATCATATGTAATTTTGTATCAGAACCAACCGGCCAAGTAGCTCAATACCTATTTACTGGAGAAAATGAAAAAAATTGTACAGTTGTTGACAAACTTTTAAGTCACCAATATTTTCATATTAGGCATGAAACATTGTGGCTCATAGGTACTCTAAATATTTAATTTTCTTAATATCTATGACAGCAATATTTTACATATATTATTATTCTTGTTAGGTAACCTGTACAACCATAATTTACAAGTTGTTAAACAAATAGCAAAAACTATGATTTCCACTTTGCCATCTCTGAAACTGGCTTTAAGTTCTTTTAATAAAGCACCGTGAAACATGGAATGGTTGCATATTAGTATTGACTTGTTGACAGTTAATAACATTGTACTTGGATCTGAGAGTACTGATGGCCTTCTTTCAAGACCCAATTCAATCAAGACATAATTAGATTTAATCACGTAATAATATTAAGTAATTCAATTAAATATATCGAATTTAATATTTGTATTCTATTGTTTTATAATCTTATTTAATTTCATAATTGTAAATTTTGAAAATGTTGGCAATTTTTATAAAACATTTTGTATACAGAAAAATGAATATTTTTAAAAGTTGTAAATAATATTACATGAATACTAAAAATGTTCAAGTTATTTGTATTTCTAAATAAATTATTAATTTTTGAATAACATATATAGACTAATTTTTAAAATCTTTCCTACATACTACAATTTTTTTTTCCTATTTTAGATAAACAGTTTTTTATATGAATTTCATGAACAAAATTACTTAATCAACGTCATATACTATTCGTATTAGATAAAATATGTTAATTAACAGGTTCAGTATTGTTTTACTTGTTAGACAAAAATAGTTTGAAATGATAATTCTTTTAACTAATATAAATATTCTAAGAATAAGGCTGCACTCCCATAGTGTTCCGAACAATTCAACGGAACCATTTAAGCCCGTGAGAGCGAGAGAGACATTTACGGAAAAACCTCTCTCTCGCTTTCACGGGTTTAAATGGTTCCGTGGAATTTTTCGGAACAGCATGGGACTGCACCCTAATAGAAAATATTCCATTATTCAAAATGTCGCCGCCGCACTGAACCTATCAATGTTTAATATTTTAAAGTAAATCAATATTGTGCACTATGAATAAGGGTACAAACTAGAATAATATTAAATTTTGTTTAAATGCAAGTAAAATATAAAAAATTAAATTTATAAAAAGTTGGAACGAAAAGTATGCATCTTTAATAGTTGCAGATTTGACTATGTATAGCATTCGAAGCATTTGCAGCTACGTTCAAAAATTCCAGAAATCGACGGTTACATTGTATGTATCGCTTCACGGAATTTCCGTTTCGAGGGATTTGTAGTTGGCGTTTATATTCGGAATTCGTTGAAAATACAAAAATAAAAAAATGGCCAACGTTTCGCGACAACCGATTTCATCGCTGCAACCGCAAATGCAAAATACAATAATTATCGGCGTTATTATAAGAAGTCAAAATTCAAAAATAATTGATCCAACTCGAGCGAGATGTAAGTTTCTGTTTTTGCTTTCCAAAACAAAAAATATTTCGTTACTAAAGTTTTTCCGTATAAATACAAAAGATATATTTAAAATTGTTTAGATAACATGGGATCAAGAGCTGTGTGGAATTTCACCCTTAGAGATTCAATAGATGACTTCATAAACGCTACTGTCTGGGGGGCAGTCGATTTTATAAACCAATTATTTAGTACTTTTACCATTGGAAGTGTTGGTGAGTTATAATTTACTTTATTTTAGCTTTAAAATTCAATATATTTATGTTAGAATAATATTGAAGTAACATTATTACACTGTATATTCGCGCAATAATTCAGTTTGAAATGTTTGTCTAGTTGAAGTTATCAATGCTAAAGTATCAGAGCGCAAAGACGATGATCCGAATGAAGTTTACGTTCCATCGGTAACCAGCCCCTTCACGTTAACTTTAAATCAAAGTTCGTCCTTGATTCAGATGCATGGCAGTCCGGCGGTGGCGCGCTACCGAAGTCTGCTTCACATGCCGACCAAAAACCCAGCTGGAGTTTGCACTTTGGCGTACATCTTGGAGAACGCTGAATCACTGAGATCTCAATACGTTGATGTAATTGTTGCCGTCACTTTTGTAAGTATTAATAATAGTTCTTAAGTGTATTACTTAATATTCATTTGTACCTATATTAAAGAAAAATGCATCTTAATACTTTATAAAATTGAAGTTTTCATAATTGCAACTAATAAAATATTAAATTGTTATTAATATAAAAACATGTTATTAAAGGTGAGCCAAACTCGCGAAATTGTTACCCGTATAGGAGAATTGACGAAAATTCGCGAATTTGAAATTGGTGACGGGTCGACCGATGTCACCGTACCGCTAACGCTCTGGGACAGCGAGTGGATAAAAATGGCCGATAAATGGGAGCCAAAGAAGACGATTTTATTTCTAGCTGATACCCAAATTACTTTTAATGAGAGATCGAAAAAATCAACTTTAACTATCGGTATGTGTACATATTTGTTCATTTCTAACATGATATTCAGTTTTGTACGAGTCACAATAAATTTCAGTTTAAAAATAAAAAATTATAGCAATCATATTCAAATATATAAAATATAAACAATAATTATTTTTTAGTAAGGAAAACGATTATAACGGAAAATCCAGATATTCCTGAAGCTCAAGATGTCAGACTTGCAATGGAGATTAAGCCAGAAATTCCTTCGATGTCTCCTTTCGCAATTCCAAACCGTAATTATATTTTTACTAATATACAAATTGACAAATAATATTCATTTTATAATTGAAATTATCAAAGTATAATAAATAACGCAAGCATACACAAAATTTAGTATTACATATAAGAGATTACTGATACTTATTTGGGAGAAGAAAAAATAGTAGAAGGATTCAAAATGGGGTTTAAAGGGGACAAAAGGTACATTATTTTGTTGACGATTGATTTTATACTATGTGACGTTTCGTCTGATTTTGTACTACATTATTTTGTTGACGAAATTGATTAATAAAAAATATTTCAAAATCTCGGCATGATACCGTAATTCTTATCCCTGCTTCGTGATTAATAAACCAGCATATATAGGAATATGGTGATCTATTCCCTTACACAAATCACATTTTTTGTATGTATCTATACAATCGAAAAGAATATTATCTTTTAATGAAACAGAATAAAAAATTTATGATTAATCATATGTTAACGGTTATTTATTTTTTAGCTAATTCAATTACGAAACAAATGTCCATTCGGGATATTACAAACAGGTTGAATCTGGCACTTGCAATGTCTACTGATGATAGATTACAATTGTTGGTGATTGTGAATGGAATTGTCGAGGACATTACTCTCGATAGTGATCCTTCATTTTTAATCAATGCACGATGGTATGTAAAATTCAGAGTATTTAAATAAATAAAGTTGTAAAAGTTGTCTATATTTTAAAAACTACATATATTCAATGATACAATTAATTTCTTTTCAGTGCCAAGTGTAAGAGAATCGTCTTAAATGGCAATGATTCATGTATGAATTTAGAGTGCCCATTTGGCAGTGGAATGAAAAAGCCGATGAATATTGTTAGTCTAAATATTTTAGTAAATCTCAAAGACGACACTGGATATTTAGTCGGATGTCGATTGCGAGACGCAGCTGCGGAAGAGGCTCTGGGAGTGAGTGCTGATGCATTGATGGTAATATTTCACTTTTTGATTATTCCAGATTAAAGGCGTTAATTTTTATCTTAATTAAATATTTTGCTTATAATAAACATAATTTTAATATGCTGCAGCAACTGACGCACGATCAGCGTTTAAAACTGAAAGAAAAGTTTTACAAAAAGCTGTGCAACGTTCGTATGCAAATTATTGGACCATCATCAGGATTTCAAAAACCAATTTATAACATATTAGCTATAAATATAGCCATACCTAACGAAGAATTGTATGAACCTTTAAATGTTGATGAATTAGATTTAGATTATGATTCTCTAATTAATTCCACTTAAGAAGAAAAGAAGAAAATAAAATCTCTACAAAATGTTTTTAAAAATAGTTTAATTTTATAATATATATTAATTTTCTTAGTGTAAATAGTATTTAACGACATAAATTAAAACTTAATTTGTTAAATATAAATAAGTATTCATAATATACTCTTTTATCTATCTACAAAAAGTTATGTATTAAAATTACAACTGTACTACAGCAAAATTGTGTGTGCTGTAGCTGCAATTTAATAATAAACACATTTTATTTCTAAAAGTTTTTGGTTTTTGGCCTTACTACCATTTTTTCGGAGATGAAGCGAATTGCATGTCTTCAGATTTTTCTGGCACTCCTTTAACACATTGTGGTGAGGTTACAGAAAAGTAGAGATTTCCGATAATCTTAGCTGACCAGCCATTGTCTCTCTTTAGACAGTTATAAAGAGCTTCGTCGCACATGCAATGGGATCTGATAAAAGTTTAATTTATATAATTAGTGAAAAAAAATTTGATTTACATTATTCTTCACTTCATTGATTATAACTACTTACTTTGTATACACTGCTTTGTTTTCAAGACTGTATCGCGTATCTTTACCAAGAACTTTTATTGGACAGAGATCGTGGGAACGGCAGCATCTGAATATTGTAAAAATAAAATTAAGCATAAGTTTACTCGAGTCTAAGAAAAATTTAACATGCACATATTGTTGAAATCACCTGTCAATATTACGAAGTTTTCTCAAGTCATGATAATTGCTTGCTACATCTCCAAACCCACACCAGTTAGTACCTTTGATAAATAATTAAATATATTTATTTAGATAATTAATTATTTAGAATCAATCAGTGAGCGCCTACTATTGAATTACAGTCGTTTTTATTTTAGAAATCAGAAAACAATAAAATTTTTTACTTTAAGTGAAATGAAATCAAACCTGGAACAATTCCATGGAATAATGGATTAGATCCGTGAGGTTCCTTATCATCGTCCGAATCATCTTCTTCTGTGACAACAGGCTTTTTGAGCTCATCTACTGAATCGCAGTCGTCCATTATATTCATCATTTTTTCCATACTGTGAAGTTCTTGTATTTCGACATGCAATAATGATGTTAAATTTTTTAGAACTTCCTGAGCGACTTGTTCATGACTAAAATAAATGGTTTTTATTCAATACATTATATATTATTTCAGAAATTCTCATTCACAATTTATAAAATTATAATTGCCATATTATTAACGTTAAGGAAATAAATAATCATTTAACAAACAAGAAATTACTTACTAAACTTCTATGACTTCGCAACGGCGAACTTTGTTATCCGGACCTGAATCCCGAACGGCGATGGTCTGCTGGTAGTGATAAATCTCGCGCTTCTCATCACTGGCCAGCTCTGCCAATTTGGGGATCCCCTTGAATTTATAAGTCTCCGGGGTCTTGTTTTCCAGTGCTCCTTGCAAGCCGCCTATCTTTAGCAAAAATTCCTCGATCGGATGTTGCTGACTTGGCGCAAAAACGATTGCGAATATCAAAAGGAGTAACATTTTCTAAAATTTATTTATGTTATAGAGATCGATGTACTTATAGACACTAATTATCGTAAACTACGTTTGGAGCCACTGTATTGCATACGCGCCGCTGTCTCGCGCTTATATATAAATTAATGCAACATAGATATTGGCCTTATATAGCTTTTGTCGATCTTAGAAGAAACCGACGCCACCGTTGCATTTGACTTTCACTTGGTACTCATTATTTAAATGAGATTAAATAAAACGTAACAATCAGACGTAATGTACACATTAGCGGAGGACGTAGACGGATGACATTAATTTTCAACTGTGTAAATACGATACTTTTTCACGGGATTTATTCGTATATATGAAAAAATGTAGCTTACAAAGTAACAAGTAATTTTTTAATATGAATTTGTCTTCCGTAAAAACTATTTTTTCCAAGACTAATTTATTTTCATAGTGAATCGTATCCCATATATTATAAGAAAGGAACGTGAGAGAATGAATAAAGGATTATCACAAAGTATGAATCACAGTCTGGGACATTATATCCGAAAAAAATATCATATGTAATACTTAATTAAAAACTCATTATGATCAATGGTATTGTATTTGAATTATCTGAATTCAATTCGAATGTAAACCTTATCGGTAATTACTAACATTAACAAAATTTACATTATAATATCATTAAATTTAAGGCTATATAGTCTCGAAAGAGATTGATAAAGCCTTAAAATAAAAAAAAATATCATTAAATTTCTTATGATAAAATTGTGTAAACGCAATTCATTTTATTCTTAAACCATTTTTTTTATAAGCCTTTTTTGTACAATTTTTATGTACAAGCATCATTCTATAATATTGTATTACTCTTTGAGATGAATAAGGGTGTAGAAATAATGTGGAAAGCAAGAGAGGTGCGTTTCGGTCAGACTATCAAAATATTGTGCTTTATTTCCAAAATAAAATATTGCTCTCGCAAGCTAAGCTCACTAGCTATCCGCGAAAATACGTTTGGCCGCTACATAGCCATACCCGGTTGAAAAGGTCTCATAAAACCAGGTAAATAGGGTGCAGAGACCTAATAATCTATGCGGTTTTTACTCCCGAATCTGCAAATTTTTATTAGTTTTCATTAGACTGTTTCAACCGGGTACTCATAGCTATGAAGACGACGCGAGGTGACGAAGATAACACTAAATTTTTATTCTGGATTTCATCTATATTCAAGTTATAAATCTGACCACGAGTAAAAGTCATTTAACATAAAATAACAAATATTTTCTGTACATAATTAGTCTCACGGCAATATAATATTATCGTGAGATTCAGTAAACTAAATCTGTTCAGGAACAAAACCACACTACAGCCGTACCAGTATATTATATACGTGACAACGATCATTGTCACAGCTATATCGTATCTGTATAAGTCTGACAGCAATAGGTACTTTTATTGCTGTAGGAGCAAAAATATTGTTAGATTTTATGTACTTTTTTTCAATGTATTTTTTATCAGAATGAGACAAGAATTGAGAATGCACTAAAAGTGACAGTGATTTCACATGAATATGAATAATACGAAATTAAAAATCCTTATGAAGTGAATATATTTAATTATCAAGTTTTTTAATCAGGTAGTGCCGAGATAATTTTAAACGACTACATCAAATACGTAGTGGATTATTTTAGAGATTCTTCATTATCGTGCAACGACAAAAAAAGTTAATGAAAACTTATTTTCTACGTAAACTGAATGATATTAATATCAATTGTATCACAAACCAGTCCTATCTATATGTAACACCATTCACATATGTTTCAAAAATTTGAATCTATTTGTATGAAGCTTAATATACCAAACGATGTATAAATAATGCACAAAAGATATTTATAAATTCTAAGAACTTATCAAACATTATGTAAGAACCGTACCACTTTCTGTATTCACCAAAATAATCTTTCTTGATATATGATAACAATTTTTCCATTAAAATTACCTTTTTATGTAACAGAAATTCAATTTCAATGTTAGATAATCTAGTAAATATTGATCAGATTAACTTAAGTAATTATAAAATATTCCATAAGCAGTCGATGTATTATAGGTATTTTCATGAGAAATTTATATTGTATGAAACATGACTCTTTTCAAACAAATATCGAGTATGGCAAAATAAACTTGTGAAATTTATAATATCAGTTAAAAATTTTTAATTTATAAAAATTAAGTAAATAGATTAAGTAAAAATAAGTTTAAATTTAGGAATTAATATTTATATATTGTATATTATTAAATAGTTAATATTGATAAACCAAAATTTTCCCAACATTTGTACTAATAGCTGGTATCATGCTTTAAAAATTTAAATTATGTGCAAATTATAATTGTTACAAAGACGATTCTCGACTGTACTTCAATAAATTACTTAAATACATTATAAGTTAGAGAGATAAGTAACACATGTGTTAAAAACCAGAAGAAATAAACTAAGTTTAGTATAATAAACACCAAGAAGATCAACTAATGATAAAATAATGTCGATAATATAATGTAATTACTCAAGTAAAGTATTATTGTACAGGATACGTACCAAAATACAGTTAATAAGTAATAAAAAATATGCAAATAAATACATTTTTATATTTAAGAATATTTTTTTATTTAAATATCATATTTTATAGGTAATCACTATTATTAACATTCATCTATAATAAAATTTTATAAGTTGTGTAAGAGGATTATTCTGATTAATTCTCGGCCCTTCAAATTATACACCTGAAGAGATACAGTGATAAATACGGTCGAAAGTATAGAGGTGATTATGGTATTTATCAAGATATTTAATAAAAGAATCGAAGAACTTGGCTCATCTGGAGCAGAGGTTGTACCGTCAGTGTTTTGTGCTCCCGGACCAGCCGTTGCGGAATCCTCTGCACCTCTTCCAGTGCTGACGTTGTGCGCGTTTTTACTTTGCAGATATTATGTCACGAGGCACTTAGCAGTAACCATTTGCGTAGAAATTCCATAAATTACTACATATTTTTCATTGTGTAAAAATGTATACGCAAGAATGAAAGGGATGTTTGTATTATTAATCGCACACCTGCTTACATTGATTGATATACGCTTGATTAGCTAACATTTTTATTCGGTGTAAGATGTCTGCATCATACTTGATAATTCCATTTTGTTATATCATACCTTTTAATTATAAGGAAAACTTACTATAAGAAAACCTTTGGACGCAATGAATTAAGCACATAACCTTGTCATAATGTTATAGGTTTTCAATAGATATCACTTTAGTAAATAGTATAAGTTTTCGATTAGACCGTAAAGTTGCATTTTACGGCCTTGGAGCGAACATTCTTTTTCATCATAAATGTTCGTAGAATATTACGTACTTTTACTTTACGGATACGAGTCCGTAAAATACAACATTACGGCCTCAAAACAGGCCGTAAAGTGTGTACTGTACGAACACGTATGACGTATTTTTATTATTTATAGATATACGTTTGTTTTACAAAAATAAGTTTCAATCATTCGAAGTACTTCATTAATAACAATAAGGCAATATTTTCAGATGTTTCATAAAATATATATTAAGTAACGAACCCGTTAATAGATTTTAATAACATTAAGTTTTATATGAAATATTATACTTAAATTGTTTAAACTTATAAATAAGTTATTACTTGAATATTTATGTTCAATCCAAAGAGTATGGCGTGTGATAACAATCCTTATAAATTATTCGAAAAACCTTGTTACGTCTTTTACTTACTCTAAATGATGAAGTTTGGTTTTCTTCCCGACACAATCAGTAACGTAATAGTATGCTGTGTACCTGGGGTGTAAAGTGGGCCGTTTTAGACGGAGTGTGGAGTTTGCAGTACGAGTCGTAAGTGAGCTAGCACGAGCCGAAAGTGAGTGCGTGTTGCAAATCCAATACGAGTACTGCAAACGCACGAGGTGGCTGATTTTTGCTTTATGCGACAACGAAACACTTGTAGGAATAGAAATTTGAACTGTTTATACAATTTTCTTTTTTTTTTCTTATAATTATTTGGAAATCCAAATGAAAAATCAAAATAATAAATAATAAAAAAGAAGTTAAAAATAATAATAAATGCACCACTAATTTGTGCGAATGTGAAGATGTTCATTTTGAAATGAAAAAGCTATAAAAAATATGCATGAACCAATTTTATATAGTTTTAGAGCAGCGGGCGAAAAGTATCTACTAAAAGATACTTTTGTGCCTAATATCAGTGCAAAAGTATAACAAAAAAATACTTTTGCACCCTCCGAGCAAAGAATGTATTTTTTCCCATAGGTAAAAAATAACTCACTTAGGACCTCTTTTTAGGCCAAAAAACGTCGAAAATCGTGCATGTGTTACAAAAAATTACTATTACATTGTCACGCACCAGTCCGAAGACCTCACTAAATCATTCAATCATTTTTTCACTTAAACTTTAGCACCTTCTGTCTATAGTAACTTTTCTAGCACCGTATTATACAAAAGTTAAGAAAATTTGTCATAAATATAATAAATATATAGCGTCCCAATAGTATACAAATTAATTATATCACAATGCCGCTTCACTTGTACAATGTCTTTAAAGTTAAAATCCTCTTTTTACAGAGACAAATTTCCTTGAGTTCTCGTCACTGGATGCCGGGTCGTCTTCTATGCATGGCGGTTGTGCAATGTTAAAGTATATGTTGCCAATAATACTCGCCGATACGTGATTGACACTCTTCAGACAGTCGTAGAAGGTCTGATCGCATGTGCAATGGGATCTGTGGAGAAAAAGCCATAGTCAGTGAAGAACTCCTAAATAATAATTAAATTCATGCTTATGCGACTGTTCGGATACTCACTTGCTGAAGAAAGAGTTATTGCTCAGATTATATCTAGTTTTGTAGGCTCGAATTTTAACTGGACATAAATCATGAGCTCGGCAGCACCTGTAAAAATTTTTAAACATTATTATAATTATAATAAAGTGCATACAAAATTTTGAATAATAATTTCAAATAATAATTCTGACTACCGAATTACAATTAAATTGTATTCAAATTTTATTATTTTACTGACGTCATTTATGTTTGAGTAATATACTTATTTCTTTTATAAGATAAGTAGTATAATTAATTAAAATAAATTTTGACTTTATAAAATTTTCTACAAATTTTTAGTTTTACATGTAAAAAGTATATTTATATTATGGATATTGCTTAAATATCAAAACGTATCTAAAACAAATATATACATAATAGTACTATTACTAATATCAATGATTATACCTGTCGATTTTCGACCTCGGGCCTAAGTCATGATAACTCTTTGCTATGTCACCAGTACCGCACCACTTGGTTCCTAAATGTAAACATTGTTTGCTTTAAAGTTTTTCAAAGAGTTTTTACTACCGTTAGTTATTATAAGCAATCATTAATTATTACCTGGAATAATTCCTGCCAGTAATGGATTACCGCCATTGGATTTTTCCGAACTCGCACTGGAGATTGCTAAAGCACGCCCGGGATGATCGTCCAGTTTATCGCATTTATCCATTAGTTTGGTTATAACGTTAAATGATGTTCGATGTGTTTTGTATGTTGAAGATAAATTTTTTAGGATTTCTTCTGCCTCACTGGGTTCGCTGTAACAGTACAAATATTAATCAGCATTGTACACAATTAATAATCGCAATCAAATGACTATTATAACAAAACGATTCTTTTCAAATTAGCAAAATGATGATTACACATAAGGATGGCTGTTATCACTATCAATGCATTATCTTTTGTATTGTATATTAAAATTAAACTTTTCTAAATTATAATACCAGTTTATGTAATAGAACAAATAATCGTAGTAAGGGGTCTCTGTCTGTCATATGAGACTCGCATTGTTCTCAGCAATCGAATTCAATTAAAAGGTGAAATTTAAGTTAACTCTGAAAGATATTTTGAAAAATTCTAATCCATATATGTCATAGGAATAATTTACAATTGAGTTACTTCTTATCGCAAACGTTTTATTTAAGAATACAAGTAAAGAGAATTTGCATTCAAATAAGCGCAAAAGTCAAAACACTATTTTGTCGCAGCCTTACTCGCACCTGCTAGAAAAAAGAGCGATAAACTGCATTGTTAAAAGTTGTCCCTCTTTGTTAAGCATTTTTCCGCGCTATCTGACTTAATAGTAAAGAATTTCTGCCTACGTTGTATCATACGGCTCAATGAATACTAATTAAATATCTATACATGACTCGAATGGTTAACGAAAGACAAATGCGGTATAGGCTTCAAAGTGTAACTACAATGTTTTTTTTTGTATGTTTAAATCTTATTTTTAATCAAACGTTTAGACAAAAGCAGGTGTTTAGGTAAGAAAGAAGTGAGCGTAGCAATTCTCTTGCATTTATACTGCAAATTCGCCAGTATTGCTAGAATGAATAAAAGTTATTCCAATAAAGCAAATGAATGAAATTGAATGAGCGTTTTCCAGATAACGCGCGTTGATGAACCTAATGGAGATCAAGATACACTGCAGTCCGCAACGATCGGCTTTATGCAGCGCACGTGCTTGCGTACGTTAAAACACGGCCGGAAATCGCCGCCACATTAAAGCAAATATAGACGAGCTCGAAGAGACTTTCGCCTAAAACGAAAGTAAGACTTTAACGGGCGCTGCGCATACATTATACTCACTAGACTTCGACGAGCTCGCAGTGGAGCAGCTTCCTATCGTCGTTGAAATCGATCACGGCGACGATCTGCTCGTACCAGTAGACCGAGCGCTTCTCGCCCGCTGTCTCGTTGAGCTGCGGCAACCACGGCAGGCCCTTGTACACGCTGCGGGTGAGCGTTTGTGGCGTGAAGAACGGCTCCTGCATGCTCCCACCGCACAGGCCCAGCAGCAGCAGCAGACCCAGGCCGATCATCCTCATCGCTCTCTTTTTATTTGAATAATCACTCGCGCGCGCTGGTTTCTCTTTCTTGCCTTTCAAAGTAGAGGAGCGCGCGAGATAATATAGAGAGAGCGCGTGCCTGCGTGCGATCCAGTCGGGCTCTCGAGACGCACTGATGTCAGTTGTTGTCCGACGCGACGATGCCGAGATCGGACGCTAATTCGTGGGAGCTGCAGGGACAAAGGCGAGACAAAAACATGCATATGAGAGAATGAAACGTTCACTTTGCCTAATTACTTTTCTCGATCTAATGCTCCGTCGAGTTGATAAAAAATTTTAGAGGAAGAGGCTTTTGCCATTATGTGCAGTGTGTTATTTCGCAGTGTTGTCCTGCACTGATACGTTTCAACGATGCGAGATTCTTGGGATGTCATTTTAAGACTCATAAGAAATTGTAATTAAGTGTTTGCGAACTGTATAACTACATTAATTGTACATTAATTAACTGCATAACTACATTAATGAGTCGTTTTTCCTACGGATAATGGGGCTTAAAACTTTTATTTATATAGAAAATAACATATTCATGTTTTAAATTATTCTATAAACCGTATGTATTTTCAAAGCGAGAGTTCAAAAGAATTTTAGTAAAATATAATTATCGCAACAATTTTGATTACTAATTTATCTTATACTTCACTGTTAGAAAACTTCCATAAATATACATATATATATTGTGTTTACATTTTGCGTTTCCAAATGTACACATTGCATACCTGTATATATGGAAGTTTTCTTACATAGTTTGTTAGGGTATGCAGTAGCAGAATTTGTTGTGTATAGGGAGGATAATTTATATATAATCAAGGCTAAAAATCACGCATGGAATTACTTAACACGAAAGTTGTAAAACAGATTGTGCGGGCTCAACCAGTGTGAAACTTTCAAAAAATCAAATTTTTTTTTTATATTTTTCGATTGTCTATACCTTCAAGAAAAACATACTAAAATTGCAGATGCGTAACTGAAACAGTTTCGGAGTATTTCTAAAACGCGTGAGTCGAGTTGTGTAAGTCAATTTCTACCTGAGACATATGGTTTAGGCTTTGCCGCCCTCGCATGTATTATTATGGAATTACGGACCTTCCCATTAGCGTTTGAATGTACAGATGTAGATCTGTAGATGTAATTAAAAATTATTACTTATGTCGACTGTAGTATACTATTTACTGATACGAATTTTTACATCGGTCTTACAGTCTTATAAATTCAATTAATTGAATTTATAAGACTGTAGATGTAAATCTGTGATATTTTTCGTACACTGTTGCCGATTTTACTTGTTTTGAAGCAGTTGAACGTATATAATTTGAACGATTTATTCAGTTGCCTCGTAAACGTTGTACAGAGCACATCGAACTATCGAGAATTGGAAACTAGTAAATATGAGTGAGAAATTGAGTGATCCTTTCCACAAAGGTAGTCATGCTAACCATACGCATAGGTCAATATCGAAGAAAAGAAAATTGACTGAAAATCAACATACGTTCGAACAGTCCACTGCAAATACAAGTACGACTTCTGAAAAACTATTACGTTCTGGTGATGAAGAAATTCTTATTGATACTGCACATGGCTATTGTATGATTCAGTTTTTGTCGGTTTTTACTGCTATTAGCAGTCTAGTGATGTGCAAAACTTGTGAGAAAAATGTTACTTTCGAACAAACAAATCCGAGAGGTTTAGGTTTTAAGGTTGCTGTTGTGTGTGAGTGTGGTGCATCGTACATAAATTCTGGACCTACGATTGGAAATGTATTCGAAGTAAATAGACGTATAGTAGGTGTGATGCGACTTCTAGGTATCGGAATTAATGGTTGGAATTTCTTCTGTGGTTTGATGGATTTACTGAGCAAATTCAAGCATGTCACTTACGCTGGCTGTTTCGACAATTTTTGGAAAGCAGCGGAATCAGTTTATAATTTATATGCGTTAAAAAAGCCGTGGAAGAAGAGCGAAAGCTGACATTAGAAGCTGAAAATTCAGAAACAAATTTGACAGTTTCTGGAGATGGTACGTGGAAAAAACGTGGTCATGCTTCACGTTTTGGTGTAATAACTCTTGTAGGAAAGTATTGCAAAAAGATCATGGATACATGTGTAAAATCTACTTTCTGTCAAAGTTGTATATACTGGGAGAGAAAGAAAGAAACAGATCCCGAGGAGTACGAAGAATGGCTTTCCGAGCATGATGATTGCGATATAAATCACTCAGGTTCGGTTTCAAAAATGGAAGTTGATTTTACGCTGTGAAATATACGCGGTATATTGGCGATGGTGATAGTGCCACATATAAAGGATTGCTAACTTTAGATCCATATGATGTCCCCGTATAAAATACTTGAGTGTTATTTACATGTTAAAAAAGGATGGGAACACGATGCCGTAACGCGAAAAAACTGAATAAAGGTTTGGGAGGAAGGAAGAAAAATACAGTTAAATTAACTGACAAGCTGATCAATAAACTCTAAAAACAGTATGGCATAGCGATCACAAGACACCAAGATAATGTCGATGAAATGGAAAAATAAATCTGGGCTATATTTTATCATTTGAGTTCCAGTGATAAAAGTCCAAACCATGGAAACTGTCCAGCAGGTGCTGACAGCTGGTGTGCTTATCGTATTGCTGAGGCTCAAGGACAGAACATGCGAAAGTTCAAGCATGATTATTTCCAATCGATCCAAAGGTTCAAGAAGTTCTTAAACCAATATACGAAGACTTCCGCAGACGTGAGTTGCTCGATAGATGCAAAGGGAATAACACTCAGAACAACAACGAGAGTTAAAATGGCTTGCTGTGGCACTTTGCTCCGAAATACCTCCATAGCTGTTTAAAAACACTTGAAACAGCTCATTACCTTGCTATTGTAATATTCAATGATGGATTTTCATCCATCCTAAGGATATTCAGAGTCATGTGAGTAAAGATCGGACATGCAGCAAGTAATTATGCCGATCAACGAGACGAAACGAAGCTTCGCATAGCAGAGTACCGGCATGATGCAGCTTCAAAAGAGGCTCGTACAGCTCGAAGAAGAGCTTCAGCAAACCAGCAGCAGCTTTTTGAAGAAGAGGAAGGTGAATTATGAAATACAACAGATTTCTTTATTTGTAGCGACGTTTCGTTGGCCTGGTCTGCCAACCTCTTCAGGCTAATTTATTTAAATAGACAAAAGTTTTTTATTATTTACATACGTTGTGTATAATAAAGTTCACATATCGTCAAAGAAAGCGCAAACGTAACAAGCAATCGTATTTATAGTACGCAGTGCGACTGCACTAGTGCACATGTTTACAAACAAGAACACTGTAACTTGAAAAATAATTATCCGATAGACTTAAATCTTGTTTCATCGTTTTTAGTATTCATTTTTCCATTGATTAACCCTCCGATATTTCAATTGAATAAAAATAGTCAATTTGCCATCGAAAATACCATCAGATTTTCAAGCTGAATTTTAATATTTTTAAAAAACCGCGCAATTTTTTTGGATTTCATTTTTTTTTACAATCCTGCGTCAATCAACAGCTGATACCATCACCTTTAACGCCTTTTTGTCTTTTATTTATTTCAGGACTCTGAAGGTTGTAACAATGGCAGCAGAGCGGGAACTTTTTTTTTGGACCTCCGACAGATGGTACATAAGTACAAGAAAATTGAAGATTTTCATTTGAAAAAATTTGTAGTTACACTTTTAATATGTATGAATATACCCACAAAATTTAAAAACTTTTCTTTCAATAAATTCCCGAGTTTTCCCGAATTTTTTTTGGTGGTCACACTGGTTGAGCCCCGTAAGTGTTAATTATTTGAATTTTTAAGAAGAGAACATAAAATGTGAATTCTTGCGCCTTATAAGTACATTCCTTTATGTTACATTTTTTACATCTTGTATTGTACAATTGGAAACATTCTTATGAAAGTAGTATAACCATTCCAATTTCAGGTCAACCTTGAAGAAGTGAATTGTAATTTCTATGAAACGTTTAAGTGCTTAACATAATTACACAAATAAGAATTAACATTGTATTTCTTTTTCCTTAAAGAAAAAAAAAAGTTTTTTAAACTTGCGGTGTGAAGTAACGTAAGAAATAACATTTTTAACGAAATTAAAAAAAAATAAAATTGTACATTTACGAATATATTTACACATTTATATAATTATATACAATAATAACAATGTGCAAAACAATCAATTTGATTATTACTGAGGAAAATAAATTTTTATTTGTAAAATAACTTAATAAATCGTTTAAATATAATCTTTACATAAAATTTTTATGTTTGCTTCACGAATTTTTTTCGAATTTTATTCTTATACGCAAAATTATATTTTATCAAACCTAAAATTTTGCTTATTGTGCCATTCATTATGACTTATAATAAAAAAGCCTTTGCATTACTATATAAATCATTAAATACATCAGTCACTCGGTTAAATTTCGGCACTCAGTATTTATATATTATCAGCATCTCTTAGGAATTCCTCTGTTTCCTACGCGTATCCACGGCTATAAGCGAAGCGTAAAAGGCCTTATTCCACTTTTTCCGGGATAGAATGACATCTCTTTGCCCATGACATCAGCATATCTTACCCACCTTAAAATCTGGATTTTCAAGCTTATTGCGATAAACAAAGAAACAAAATTTCAGGACGTAGGTACAATGTCACTTATCGGCTGGAACGATGGCATTGAGAAATTCCGAATGTTCATGCAGCGTCAGTTTCAGGTGGATTATTTTTGAGTTAATAATGAATGTTTTGTTATTAAGCAAATACACGGATAATATTAATTTGACTGTTAAAGTAGTCTGGCTTTTATTTTGAATAAAAATATTTTTCGTTTTAAATTACGATTAAGCAACATTATGTTCTTCGATAAGCCATGCAGTAATCGACACTGCTTCGAAAAGCGTTATACTGCTTGTGTCTTAAAACTAAAGTAATAAAAAATACGATGCCTTATAAAAATGAACGCGAGAGAAGAAGAGTTCTGATGCAAGTGCAGATTAATGAAGACACACGCGCAGCAGTAGCTTTCTTCGCACGAGCAGCGTTGCAGCATCCACCTAGTTCCCAGCCAAGCCCTTTTATCCCAGGAGCTCCGTCACAAAGCGACACACACACGCACGCATACACACAAAGCACAGTTAGGTCCACGGGTCCAATTAACAGGCGCGGGACTCGTTAGAATCTCGGAGAGCGCGCGTACTCACCTCGTTACAGCCGCTACTACTGATGGCGAGTCTCTCGCATTGATAGGCAACAGGATCCCGCAGCAGCCGCTTTCCAGGAGCTTTCCCATTTCGCGCGCGACCTTTCTACACGCCGATGCCCTGGGCGCGCTGCTCGTCACGGGTGAAATCGCTCGGTTGACTGCGAGGCGATCTCACTTTTTACCCCCTACTTATATTGCGTTACAGCTCTTTTTATATGTATATCTTGGATTTCTAAACGTCTAGAGTGAATTTCAAAAACCTTCGTAACGCATAATCTTTTCTTGCTTGTTCTGCTTCTGAAATTTCATCAATACTTATAACGTTTATCGAAACTGTAACTCGTCACGCCACCGATAACATTCATCAGAATTTTTCCAAAACGTGAAGGATAACTTATTCTTCTAATTTATACTCGAAACAGTTGCAATCTCGCTCCACTCGGTATATGAAATTTAAATGAGACAAATTGCACAACACACACTGCGCGAATCTCGAGCGAATCGCCGCACGATTCTCACCGTCGCAGCGATACAGCACGCGCGCGAAATCCTCGGGCACACGGAGGGAGCAAGCGCGAAGCGCGAACTGACCGCGCGTCGAGCAAAAGAGCGGCCGGCAAGTAAAGGCGCGAGGCGTGCGCCGACTTCTATAATACGCTTGCCTTTCGTTCTCCTTCCCGCCCGGCGGCCGCACTACACGAATGTTCAGTCGTGTAAACGCCTGTGTAAGTGCGCGCGCTTTGTCCGCTTTCGAGAGCCTTTCGCCTCCCCCACCTGGTGAGCGTGCAAAAGTACACGCGGATTCGGCGATGCGTAGGTGCGCGCCGGCGGATGCGGGAGAAGATTCGCGTGCGCGACATGCACCGCGCGTTACAACTATTGCACTCACGCGAGAGAGCTGTATGCGCGCTCTTGCTGTTGCGTTATTCGTCGCGCTGATTTATGTTACGTGCGCTAGAAAAATTTTCAATTCGCGTTATGCAGTTCGCGGTGTTTATAAGTTGTAACGTGTGGAGTGTTGTAAGACGGCATTTAGCTCAAGTGCGTAGAGGGAATAATTTTAATTGACTATAATTCCTTCTCTTTCATAAATTTCGGAAGACTATCTAGATTTTCTTGTAAATAGGTCAGTGCGAAATTCATTATTTTTTTTGTATGCCAGAGTTACGGTAAAGGCCGTTGTGTTATTAATATTACCATTGAAAGAAAAAATTTGGCTGTAAAAACCAAATTTAATGACAATGCAGTTTTGGTGAAATGTGGACGCCGTGCAAGTTTTACGGTGCTTATATTATTTTCATAAATGTTTTCAAATTAAAAGTTTGTAAATTAATAGTAAAGATTGTTTAAACAGTTTATCAATTGTAAAAGAACATATCAAGAAGAAAAATGCTATCTTATTATCTTGTGTACGGCAATCGTGATTTCGGTTCATTATGAATTACAAAATCCAAATAGATAAACAAATCATTAAATGGGAATGTCATTATTGTTTTCTTATATAATCAGTTTTTTTAGACATCAAATAATCACCCAATCATGATGTGAAATAATAATGCCGACTTTTGTATGACGATTCATGCCCATAATTATTTCGATAAGGCTATAAATTTGAACAACTCGTCACCCAAAGAAATAAGAAAATGATGAAAGACTTTTTTCTTTAGTGTAAATTAATATTATATAAACAAAGATTTACTTAATTATTAATAATCATTAATTCATTTATAGGACTCAGCAAAAGTCAATTGAACCACTGATTGAGCCAGATTAAAAAACTAAAGCACGTAATTATTGTACATTAGATAATAAGCCTCCATTTTATATAAGACCATTATTCCACACCAATAGAAAATTCATTCTAATGATATTATAATTTAAATGTATAGTTTATGCAGATATTTTCAAGCCGATCTTTTAACATGGAAGTGCATCCACATGCAGAAGTTTATTTTAATACAAAGATTTAAGTATGAAAATATATTCTAAAGCCTATACACATTCAATGGCTGTGGCTTTAAAATAGTTTTGCAATTGACTTTCGCCTCGTCAAATCAACCGATCCGCAGCGACTATTTCACCGCATCCAAGTCTCGCTGAACTTAAACAGAGCTAATAAAAACCAAACACGCTTCTTACGCACAAATTCCAGGCGCTATATATTATAAAGCAATTTCATAAAAAAATCCAAAATTGCGTAAAAAGTTTCTCCTCTTCGTGTGCAGACGGCTGCAATGAGTTGCGTAATAACCGCTTCAAAAATTGCAAATCGATAGGCGCGAGCGCGACACACTCGCACTCGCGTTCACCTCGGCAATCGGCGCAGTTTTGTATCTTCAAATTCCTCCATATAACACGCCTGCGATTAGGAGACGCGCCGCGGCTGTAAATTCGGAATATTTATTCCCACGTGATACGCGCGCGCGCGTGCGCGAGCAGAGAAAAGGAGAAAACGAATAAGAGGTCGAACCTACTTTTGTGCGCTCAAGCGCGAGAGAGAGAAAGACCGGGCCGAAGAAAGTGGGACGTTTGTCGCGCGACTCTCGGCATAATGCGGGCCACACGCACACGCGCTCGTCTCGAGGCGTCCGCGGGCGGTGTGCGCGCCACAGAACGAGCAAAAAGCGCGTAGACGCGCTAATTGGTTAGTGTCGCGCGCACCGAGAGGTGAGCATGAGCTATGGACGATCATTATTGTTCATTGAAATTGTCTGCGAGTATATTGTAAAAAAATTTTCATTCTTTTTACAGTGGTTGCGTAAATAATAAATAAAAATATCGGTATGGCTCGAAAAGTTACACCATCGCTTATAGCACTAATCTTGCTTGTAAATCTTGCCGTAAAAAATAAAAGAAAAATTAAAAATAATTCATAAAAAAACATTGAGATCAAGGCGCCGGTTAATTTTCATCATGCGTGATCGTCCAAAGGTTCAGGTGGCGTGGTTTGACTTGGTCGTCGGTGTCGGCGCAGCAGTCACGTTACCGGCCACGCTGTTTCCGCTGCTGTTGCTGCCGCCGTTGGATTTCCCGTAGGGAAACAGCACCTGAGTCGTCGGTGAGTTCGGGCTGGACAATCGGTTAGTGCTGAGCGTCAGGCTAACCGGCATCGCGTTCTGGAGCTGCAGACGCACTGGGCACTGGCGATAGCCTTGAAACGTGATGGGCGAAATACGCTGTTAGAGATTTCCCTGACTTTGACACGAATTTTTTACACTGCGATAAACTATCAAGACGAATCTTTCAATAATGCCAAGCGGTATTCACAAGACGATTTTATAGTTATTTTGTCCAATAAAGTTTTAGATTAAAGTATATAATATATAAGTTTAGAATCGGCACGGAAAAATAATTAGTTAGGATTACGAATTGATTTGCTCAACATCTCTGCGCACTGTTCAGTAGACGAAAACAAAGTAATGAATGATTCTTATTACTACTGTAATTATTTGTTGCATGAATGTAAATATTATACTTTAACTATTTTATTAGCATTGCGGGCATTTTGGCAATTTTTATTGCTAAATCTAATCAACTGTAGCTTCAAGATAATTTTACTGTGAATATTTCGAATGTCTGCTATATGACAATGTGAATAAACGTCATTTATACTCGTATAATAGGAAGCGCGATACCGCGTAAATTGTTTGTGTGATATAGAAGAAACAATTAGGTTTCAATATGTGATAGTTAATTTCAACTTGACATTGTAAATATATGACAGAAGTTTAAATTAAAGAGATACTTAAATGGGTATGCGACTATAAACATACACTTATTGGAATTTTTGTATTTTCCAGTTATGTTTTTAGTTTTAAATTTTTGCAAGTCATACACTGACTAGTTACTATGAAGGTATATTGTAATCAGAAAAATTAACTTCAAAAAATTGGTCGTAGATAAGAAAAAAATACGATATAGATACCGGTGATAGCTCCGACAACCCTGTACTATACGAAGTTTTTTACAAAAGTAAATAATAATTTTATTTGTATTTCTGTAATATCGTTATGAATTTTGTGTCCAAGCCCTATAGTACCAAAACTCATTGTAAACATCTTCACCCAAAACAAATTTCCATCAGCAAATAACAAATTTTTGTTCAAGGCATACCTTACGATTATAGTCTTTTTCCAAAGATTGAAATTAAAAAAAAAAGCAAAAAAGTCTTTTCTTCAACTTTTAGCCATTTATTTAAAAAACGGCCTAGACGAATTTGTAAAAAATAAAATAAAACTAAAGAAAACCAGCTTTTATTTTGTTTTTCAAAATTAAAAAAATGTCGATTTCTTCAAAAGTTCTGACCGTTTAAAATTGACCGTCAAAAAGGCATAAAACACGCTTAACGCTCGGTCTATGTCAATTCGTACGATTTGCGTGTTTCAGTGCCCTTTCGACAGTCAACTTTAAATAGTCAGAACTTTGAAGAAAAAAACATTTTTAATTTTTAACAAAGCAAATAAAAGCTAGTTTCCTTTGGTTTTATTTTATTTCTTTGTAAAGTTACCTAGGACGTTTCTAGAATAAATGGCTAATAAGTTAAAGAAAAGACTTTCTTTTGCATTTTTTTATAAATTTCAATCTTTGAAAAAGTGTGTCAACAAGAGTTTTTTAATTATTCATGATTTTTTTCCTGTATTATGTGGTACGAAACGTAGAAAAAAACCAGAGCCGGAGGGTGTGGCTTGAACAAAAATTTTTGCCCACTTTTGTCCACTCGTTAATGAAGTTTTCGCGGAGATTTCGTGATATACCGGCATGATGCGGTCCAGAGCAGTGGCAGCAAACTGGATTGTTCCTGGGCCGGGCGCAGAACTCGACGCTGTGGGGCTCGCCACAGCGCACGCAGCGCGGCAGTTGTCGGCAGTTGGCCGCCACGTGCCAGAAACCCTGGCACCGATAGCACTGCAGCACGTCGTCCTGCTGTTGCTGCTGCAGGTGGTGCTGTTGCTGCTGCTGCTGCTGTTGCGAAGGCGCCGTTGGCGGTTGTTGCTGATGCTGGCCGGGGACGAGCTCGATGATCTGGTTGCTCACTTGGTTGAACCCGGCGAAGGGGCTCTGGGGACCACCGCCGTTGCGCCACCAGCGCTCGGGAATAGCGTGAAAGCGGGCGCCGAAGAAGTCCAGGCCGTGGCGCAGCAGGTGCTCGTATTGGCCTGCATCTAGGATCTGTGGGGCGATGACAGAAGCTTGTATCAAAGCTTGTATAAAGAGGCGGTGGTGAGAATTTAGGTAAAAATGTCAAGGAAGGATTTCGTAAGGATACGAAATGCTGTTTCCTACTACCAGTTTTTTTTTTAAGCAAAACATATTTATATCCATAAAATTCTTATATATATACACTATACCGCAATGCATAATTATCTTCTACCTCATGCATAACAGAAAGTTACACAAAAATAAAATAATATTATAATAATTTTTACGTTTCTACAAGAGTGTCTAAACTTGTTTTTTAACTATTAACAAGTATTCATTGCTAGTCATTTTTCTTTGTTTGTACAACAATATTATTGAAAATTTAATAAATTTAAAGAAATATATGTCTTTATATAAAAGAAATACTTAGGTAATTTGCGAAATCTATATAATAATTTCGAAGTGTAATTTATCTAAAATATATTAATTGATTATTTTATCGATGTACAATAAATTAATAAGTTATGTTTATTGCAATAATAAAATTAACATAACAAATTATTTTAAAAATACACTTCTGACTGTTTGTTAAACATCGGTTCTTTTTTTTAAATTATTTTTTCCTACTATTGTAGTTTTAGTTCAATTGCGCTTATTTTATTTTAAATAACGTTTTAGCTGTTAATAATCTTTTTATAATTCGCTACAATCATTTTTAGTTAATCCATGAAATATGTATATAGTAAATTACAAGATAAATAACAAAAGTTTTGAAAATTCAATAATTCTCTATTTTGTATTTATATAAAGTGTTTGAGGATTTAGCGTATGTGTAAATAGTATTTAGTAGAAAACGCTTGTTTAGGAAACATAAAATATACGAGTTCTGACCAAAGTAGTGTATTCAGCAGACACTACTAACAATTGCTGTTATTTAAACAAGAATGAAAGAAAAATGCTTGACCTGAAGTAAGCGTAATAGTCAACTTATGATATATACTTAATTACAAATTCTATTGAGTGAAGTATATATACATTTTTAGATGACATTATCACCATTGCAATTGCTCTATTTAAATTAATAATAAACGTCAATTGCTGTACATTTCCATTTTAATGACTCACTCTCCTAATATAATATTATGTATAATTACTTTTACGTCATTCACAGTAATATATTAGTGACAGGAAACAATAAAAAGGTATAAGCGGAATAATTAACCAGAATTTATGTTCTATAGCAACTGCATTGTTTACACACACGTGCGAGAGATTTCTTGATCGATGCGAATAAATGCAAAGACAAAATTAAACCATTGTTTTAACAAAACCGTGGTATATACTTATTATACTGTAAATGAAAAGTACACACTGCGATTATTTTGAATCGCGATAGTAGTTTGCACAATTCATATTCAAATGAATATATGATGGCTTTTAAAACTATAAATTATAAATTTTCCTCTGTTATTTACCTCAACCCGTACATAGTGGCGCAATCGTTCAATGTTTCCTGTAGCGATACCTTGTCTGGCCAGCGCAGAATTGAGATCTTGTAGGGGAATCGCCCAAGGTACATCGCGCAATAACACCGCTTGACGGTAACGAGTATCACGATCGCAAAAACGGGCAACCTGAAATAAGGATTAAATTTAGTTCCGGAAGTAGTAACTACGAATATTGTTTATTTTCTGTAAAAACATAATAATGATTTTGGCATTCTTAGTAATGGAAGAATATTAGTGTCAGCTTTTGTTCTCAAAGCATAATTATCATTATTTCTTATACATATATAATGTTTCAGAACATTAATTTTATCTCGTTTATATTCTGGATATCAAATTAAAAAGTTAATTTAGTATTTTTTTATATATTCGTATTTATATTTTTATTTTTATCATACATTATATATTTATAAAGAAGACGTAATAATTTATTTGTCGCCTATTTTAATTTTCTTAGTAATTTCTTTTAAGGTTATAAATCAAGGATTAAGTATTCAGTTCGCATAAAGCACTAGGTATAAGTTATGGAATAATTCAAAACCGAAAATTATAAACAGTTGAGATTAAATTTAATTAAGCAATATTACAACTAAATTTATAGTACAAGTTAAAATTTTTTTTAATTAAATTTATTTGTGGTGAACATTGTATTTTATAAACCATCTTTTGTTTAAATATTCAACATTTTTATTCGTTAATTTGTAATGGGAGTGAATACGTAAGGACCGTAGCGTAGTAAACACGTAAGAGGATAAATACAGAGTAGGTGGTGTATATTTGTACATCCTCGGCATTGTTTTACTTTGCACGTAAAGTATAAAACATATTGTGAAAAGCGATTAAGCTTTTAAAGTTTAGTTAAGACAAAAAAGGACGCAAAAATAATGCCTAATTAAGATGTTCAAAAGCGTAAACAATAAGGCTGTTAAATAAAATATTAAGAGTCATGGTAGGTACATGAAAACGAATTTACTCCTTTATTATTGTGAGTTGTGTACTTACGCCAATATGCGCTATGAAATTTTATATAGCATCCTTCTAATCCTCTCACAAAAAACAGAGTCCCAATTTTTTACAAGTCTCACTTTGAGAATAACATAATTGCTATGAAGAAAATCATCATGACATTTGTCAATTATTTGCAATTAGTTATAAAAGATAAAGACCTGAACAGGTCCCTCGAAAGCTCTGGCCAAGTCACCCCGCTGCAGGAGCTTGTCGGCGTCGTTTTCGCGAGCGAAGCCCGCTATGAGTCCACAATGCGTCTCGGACACTTGCCACGGTCCGGCGGGCTCGAGCGCGCGAATCGCTTCGTCCAAGACCGAGCGTGGCAGGCCATCTCCACGGTAGCTCCTCCCCGAATCCGGCGCCTGTTGCAATTCAAAGCCCGGCGTGCGCGATACGTACAGCCAGCACGTGAGCTGCTGCTGGTTATCTCGCGACTTCTCTGGGCACGAGGGAGAGTCGGCGATCGCTTCCTTTCGGTTTTCTGTGGGAGGGGAGCAAACAGTTTCAACGATTTAGTCTCTCTGCTTGTACTGAGACTCGAGTGAAATATCATATTAACTTGAAAATTAAATGTAAAGTTGAATTTGAAATTTACTGCAAGTAGATGAAGAAATAT
The DNA here is from genome assembly GCA_030522985.1 of Torymus sinensis. Taxonomy (NCBI): domain Eukaryota; kingdom Metazoa; phylum Arthropoda; class Insecta; order Hymenoptera; family Torymidae; genus Torymus; species Torymus sinensis. Next base: position 14,619 of record JAPYZP010001308.1, on the reverse strand, counting down.
TGGTACAGTTTTTCTAACATTTTATTTATATACTGTTTGTTATCAAATGCAGTGGCCAGTGAAGCTGTTGTGAAAGTAGGGAAAGTGAAAAGTATTTTTTATAAGCGACTGGATTTAAAAGTAGAAATGAATTTAAATGCTAAACACCTCAACACATCTGCACGAATATGCGTTTTTTTTAGATATGTTTAACTTTTCAAATTCTTTTGACGAACTTTCAATGGACAGCTACTTTACCTTGGAGATCGCCGCTTTCCTGATTTTCCATCCTTTATTAATAAAAGATGGTCTTATTGACTCCAGGAGATCATTTTTACCCCTCGCGACTACACCGAAAAGTCGCGAGATTAATTTGACAGTTGAAGATAGCCTCGTTGACTGGCTTAAGTCGATTTGACAATCACACAACTTCATTCTACTTAGTAAATAAACATTCGAGAACAAAAAGTTGTCAACTACAGAAATTTTTTCATTGCATAAAAACTATAACGTTTATTAATTAATTTATAATCAATAAAAGTGTTTTAAAATATTTTAAATATATTTATGAATTATGTTAGCCTGATTTTACAAATATTTGTTAATTAAAAATTATAGTATAGTAATGAAGTGCATTTTATTGTATTTAAAACTAATCATAACTTTTAAATATTAAATATATTAATTATTTTCATTAAAATTAAAAAAATATATATATATGAGTTTAATTATGACCAAAAGAACGGTTTCGTTTTTCTTGATGTATAAGTGATACACGATAATGCTTTGGTCAATTTATTATAATCTAACACACGATTGAAAAAATCAAATAAAAGAATATATATAACAAGCTGTAATCTGCACACTTAAATGTGGAAATGAAGAATTGCTGTATTGTTGAAAATTCGCCACACTACCAAACGCGTAGTTACTAAATTTTATTGTAAAAAAGTTTAGTCTAGTAAGAAAAACTTCTATACATTTATTGTTAAAATTAAATAAAATTTGGCATCGGCCACTGAAAACTAGTCCATTCTAAGTGTAGGTTGTATGTAGTTGTAGTACATTGTAAACGAGGTAAGTTCGATTGATCGTTTAATAAAAGATTGACATGTGCGAAAAACCAGCTTGAACTAGCATCACAATAACAACAACATTCAACTACTATATATATGCTGTAAATTTGTTCAAAGTTAGATTAATTGAACTTAGAAATAATATATTAAAATGTCATTATCAGCGCAAATGCATGCACTATATAGATATAACTTTCCCCAGTTACTTGTACAAAAAAGTCATACAGTAAATAATAAATTTACATTCACATGCCACGATAAAAATAATAAAATAACCCTCTAATCAATCGATTATAATTCTATCACTTAAGTCTGAGGAAACTAAAATCTAATAAATTGGCAATAATTTTTTAATTAAATAATGATACCCATAGTTCTATTTATTTACATTTATACTTATTTCAAAAACGAAATAAAACTGTTTATTTGAATACGATTTTACTAGAATTAGTTTTAGTATAAACATAGTAAATTACTATTATTTTTGAACTTCTTTGTTATATTTCTTAAATCATTTATAGATTTAGTGAAAAATATAGTATATAGTGTGCCAAGGGCGTAAAGTGGGTCTTTTTAGACCGAGTGTGCTTTTTTGCACCATGAGGTTAGCGCACGAGCGTAGCGAGTATATATATATATAGTGTGTGTGTGTGTGTGTGTGTGTGTGTGTGTGTGTGTGTGTGTGTGTGTGTGTGTGTGGGTGTGTATGGGTGTATATATAAAATAGCACTGCGTGACCTAAGCCCGCACTTAGGGCACGGAATACGGATAGGCGTGACAGCGGGCTTAGTTCACGGGCTTAATTTCACGCCGTGCCAAAAAGTGCTACTTAGGTCACACGTATCGTAATGTACTAATATGACACTGGTGTGTAAGGTATTTTTACCGCATTCGACTTTTCGCACTAGTTTCGCTCGTGCGAAAAGCGTCTCATGCGGTAAATAATCACCTTCCACACCCGTATAATAATGTTATTACATTAGAATATGAAAATAAAAGATACTAAGAATAAGTATACGCGTTGAATTTATAGAGCCTATCGGAGCTATTCAGCACGTAAAAAGGACATCTAATTCAGTTGTCGGTCACTTCTTTTTTTACGATTTTCAATTAAAGTAAATAAACAATTTTGAACTTTAAGGTGACGAGCGCCAAGTAAATAATCTCTACTTTAATTTACATTTATAAGTTTAGCAAATTTTATTTTTGTGTAATTATTACAACGAAAATGTCCGACTACTAGAGTATGGCCGACCAATAGTGCCACTACCCTACTGCAAGCCGTAATAACATCAAGAACGGCGAGACTGCAAGTCAATCAGGTGTAGATAGCTATCTATATACTTAAAACTCTTTTAACATCGATACTTCCGGACAATACACCCGCACACCGCTGCACAGCAGATCTCTGCTTTCGTTGCACTTGCGCGCGATAGTGGCGTTTAAATTTAAAAACCGCGTTTTCAACGGTCATGCGTAAATTGACGCTTATGACACTTTTAGTTCAATTCACCTTTTGCACATGTGTTTGCTTTTACAAGATAACTATACCTATCTGGCACTATCGTCAGAAACAACTAACAAGGAACTGGAATGTCAGAATTTAAAAAACTTTCCGAAGGTTTAGTTCCAGGATTCGCCACTTCGTTTGATTGGGTATGCTAATCATGGCGCCACTTCCCATTCGAATTCTACTCGCAGCAGGGCTGGTTTGACAGTGATTTCCGAAATTCATTTTCATCAACGTTGTCGGCTTTTGACGGTCGAAGACAGTCATCGAACAGTAAATTTAAGGTTATATTGTATGATGTATGTGCTATATGTTCAATTAAAAAATTTAAGAAAGTCATATAACCGTAAAATTACGGTTCGATGACTGTCCTGAAGAAAATGAAAATGAATCTATATAGTAAAGCAGGCTGTCCTGGTCGGAGTTTCGCACGCTCTGCCCTCTGCACAGTCGCGTTTCAGGATGTGCAAGTACGCGTGAGATAACAGCAGCAGCAGCAGCAGCAGCAGGCAAAAGCAGGCAGCAGCAGAAGGGTACCTCGCCGCCGTCGTCATCGGGGAACATATGCACGCCATCGCTGAGGAGTAGTGAACTGAGTGGGGTCGTGTTGCATGCACACCCCGCGCGAGAAGAGGACAGAGCCACGCTAGATCATCTGCGAGGGACAGCAGTCGCGGCGAGGCTGCGGTGCGCGCGCGCGAGCGAGAGAGCGAGCGAGCAGTGCGCTGTTACGTCGGTGCGTTGTCCAAGTGTCGTGAGCCGTGTGTGCCTTCGAACTTCAAAGAGCAGCAGCGACGGTTTAATATGGCCGAGCTCGACGTGGAGGTGGTGTTTGAGGTGCCGGAGGAGGAGGAGGACGACGAGGAAGAGGACGACGAAGAGTTCGACCAGCAGGTCCAGGTGATCCTCGACAACTCGCGCTACAACAGCCCGAGCACTCTCTACGAGTACAGCCTCGTGGCGGTCGCCGAGCAGTTCCAGCAGTGCAAACACTACCTCGACTACCTGCCCGAGAACGTACTCTTCGACCTTTATTATCAGGTACGCCCCCGCCGCCTCCACCAACACGATTGACAACGAGCTCCCCCCGTGCTGCGATTATACGCGCAAGGAGAGCACAATCTCGTTTTCCTCGTTGGTCGAATCGCTGCACTCTCTCCGTCTTGCTCGCTCTTTCGTTAGTTATATTGCGCGGGACTGTCATTTTCACGGGTATTACTTGTACTGCGTGCGCCGAGCGAGTGATGAATGCTGATAATATTGACTTTCTTTTTCTGTCGATGCTGCTCTTTCTTCCCGATAAGAGATAACAAGCTGTTGTCGTGGATCTCGGATTTGGCTCTTTCTACCGATTTGGCAGTTTATTTTTAGTTTCTCAAGGCCATATTTGGTTCGATTTCTCACGTGTTTGTTTTTCTTTCGGTTGTTAAGCTGGTAACAGGTATTTGCACGCCGATCGCAGAGCTTTTTAACGCGATACCTCATTATGATATGATTCCAATTCTTATAATAGCCAGCCGACAGATACGAAATAACTTGATCATTAGTTGAGTTATATGAGAAGCAAGTGTACTATTTCATTTAGAATACTTGAATGGTTTGAAAGTCATCATTTCTTGTACTCTCATACACAGCTGTTCAGGAATTTGATTAGTCAATTTTTGTTTATACTGTTCATAGCACTATACCAGTGGCTTTCTCTTGTGTATTGTTTTTTTTATTTTTACGGGGAAAAGTTCAACTATTTCAATCATAAATATATATTTATTATTTAGAATATTTAAATTGATATATTACTTCAAATAATTCCATAATAAAATGAGGATTTCATCATAGTTTTTCTTTGAAAATATTTTTCAATTATTATATTTTGTATTCACATACACAGAAAAACCAATTTTAAAAGAATAGAGATTTTTACAGTATTACTTGTTTTAAGATAGAGCAAAGTCAGAAAGCAAAGCAGTGTAAAACTTGAGATAAGTTTATTATACTCAGTAACGTATATATATATATATATAGTACTGTTTACAGTAATTGAGATATAGCTAGTGTATATAGACGGTTTATACCTATCAGAAAAGTATAATTTTTTTATCAACACATTATGACTCATCATATTTTGTAGTTGCAATTGTCTTTTCAGGGAGAATCAATATAAACAGTTTCATTATATGAACTTTAGTTTAGTTCTGTCTAGTAATCCTTATGTTACTTATTTTTCAGCTATATGCTGCGGAAAAGCTATGTCTTCTTGGGATGGAATTTAGTGATCTCAATACAATGGCGCGTATGCTCAAAGTCAAAAACAGACATGTACAATTACTTAAGAGTTTTCAGGTAATTACTTAAAAAATGAAGCTTCATTAGACTGTATTTAATTATAAAAACATAACACCACTTCTATATATGCATATTTTAATTTTTAAAATTAGGCTTTGATGGATCATGGAACAAAAGTTGGAAATGAACTAGCCACTAGTTACAGCATGTGTTGTACTAGCAATAAAGATAATTTAAAAGCACACGAAAAACTTGTCAACTTAGGTTTACGTCTTGGAGGATTTCTTAGTGATGCAGGATGGTATGCAGAGAGTGAAAAAGTGTTACTAGCTTGCAAAGATCTTTGCCTTTCGGATCCACAGAATGTTCATAGTTGGTGTCGTATCCTAGATTGTTGTCACAAGTATGTAAAATGAATTAAAATTGTTACTAATTTGATATAAATTGGATTGGACATTTTAATATTTCATAAAAGATATAATAAGCATACAAATGTTTATAAATATTTGTTGGTATTTAAATAATAATAAATATTAAAAAATATCTGGTTTTGATATTAAAATATATTTTAGATACAATAACCAATTCGAATGCAGCATACAGATCATAAATTATTTAAAATCTTTTTAATGATTTTCATGCTACTGCTAATGTCAAATTTATACATGATGAAAATATTTCTATCACTATTTAATTCCTTGAGATCTTAGGAAATTAGAGTAATATCAAAATTTAGTATTATTTTTTAATTTTGACTTGCTTTTTTTTTATATTTGTTAAAAAAATACAACTATTAAATAATTGAATTAGTTGTAATTACAAATATTATATTGAGACAACAAGACAAATATTTTGAATCATCATAAGTTTTATATTTAAAACAAATTTTATTTATAAATTAATAATTAAACAATTTTTTCTTTTTAACAGATTGCTTCATGCACAAGCAGCTTATTGCTCTTTCAGTGGAGCAGCTGAAACGCACAATCTTGCACTAGAAACAATTGAAAAACTCAAAACTGCTGGATGTACAGATATAAACCATGCTGCTCTCTATGCTGAATTTGGAGTTCTCTTTTTCAATAGAAGCGAATACGATGAAGCTTACAGGTATAAATAATTGTACTAACTAGGAGAGGACGAGGGGTCTGGATCACGGATTCAGCTGAAACTTTGGGATAGATTGTAGTTGCAATATTAGACCCTAACGCTAAAAAAAAAATCTGAATTTGTAGACATTTTTAGCTTTATTTTGAAATTAGACTTCAAAAAACCCTCTTCTTAAAACGGTAACCATAAAACTCTTGGGAATCTTAAATATCATTTCGAAATTAGAAATTTAAACTAGACAAAATGAGCTTTCTTTTGCTTCTTTAAAAATTAAGAAATGATGACTCCTTCCAAAGTTATGAAAGGTTAAAATTGAGCATTGAAAGTGCACCAAACTATGTAGGCAGTCCAACAGTGAACTTTAGGCATTAAACAGTGTATTTTTTTTACTCCATTTTAAACTTTCATAACATTAAAAGAAATCAACATTCACTTTTTCTAGTTTTATTTTCTATTTTTGAAAAAAGAGTAATAGTTACCGTTTTAAGAAGAGGCTTTTATCAAAACTTTTTGCAAAATAAAGATAAAAATATCGAGAACTTCGTTTTTTTAGTGTTTGAGTCTAATATTCTAGCTTTCTTCATATTTCTACATCCAAAAACCTATCCCAAAGTTTCTGACGAATCCGTGGTATAGACTACTCGCCCTCTCCTAGTTATAAGTATCAATAAAAACAAATTTTTGATTTAAAAAGAAATATAAATTCTTTTTTTATAGATGGAGTATAGAAGCATTGCGACAATTAAATCCATCTCTTCCAGGATGTATTATTATAAATGTTCTCCGCCAAGCTGCCAAATCTTGTGTAATCAAGAGAGAATTTAAAAAAGCAGGATTACTAATTAAGCAAGCAGTATCTCTTGCAAGAGAATTATTTGATAGCGAACATCCAAAATATAGTGATGTTCTTCTTGATTATGGATTTTACTTATTGAACTCTGATAGTATTGTTAATAGTGTTTCTGTTTATAAAGTATGATTTTTTAAAATTAAGATATATTTACAATTTTAAATTAAATAACCTTTACATTAATGATTTTAGTTTGCCTTGGACATTAGAAAAGAGATATTTAATAAAAATAATCTTCATGTAGCAATTGCTCATGAGGATTTAGCATATGCACTTTATGTACAGGAATATACCTCTGGAAAGTTCCATTTGGCAAGGTATGCGAAAAATTTTATAACTATATCTTATACAGTAGTTACTAACTATATCATGTTTTTTTTATGTAGAAATTTGTAGTTATTATAAATTACATTTTAAAAATTGTAGTTTTTATAAATTACATTTTACAAATTGTAATTTTGATATTATTTTTATAGCCATCATTCCAATAGAGCTATTGAAATGATGGAAAAACTACTACCTGGGGATCACTTGTTGCTAGCTAGTGCCAAAAGAGTGAAAGCTCTTATTTTAGAAGAAATTGCTTTAGATAATGCTCCTACACCTGGAACAGAGGACAATTTATTGTTTAAATCTGAATCTCTTCATTTGTCTGCTTTACAACTAGCTAAGACTGCTTTTGGAGAAAGGAATGTACAAACTGCCAAACACTATGGAAATTTAGGAAGATTATACCAAAGCATGAGACGGTTTCAAGTTAGTGTTAATTTTATGAATCTGTCAACAGAAATAGTACATTACAATACGAGTGCGGGTACGCCTACGCAGCGCACGAGTATCGTATACTATTTTTCTTATCAAGTTGCGCAAAGTTCAATTTTGCATACGCATTTGTATTGTAAACTGCTACTTTCCCGCAAGTTAAAAAGACTATGTGGTGAGAAATTAAACGCTCTAGCAGCTTGCAGGAATGTGGCAGTTTGCGCGCGATAATAGGAAAAATGATTTTAATAAATGAGTACAATAATAAAAATGACCTATTTTTAGGAAGCTGAGGCAATGCACCTTAAAGCTATTAGGATCAAAGAAGAAATATTAGGACCCGATGACGGTGAAGTTGGATTAAGTATAGGTCATTTGGCTTCTCTTTATAATTTTCACATGAGTCGATATAGAGATGCAGAACAGTTATATTTTAGAAGCATTGCCATCAGTAAGTACTATTATATTTAATTTACCCAACAACAGTTAACTACGACAATATCGACGGCACTCGCAATAAATATATACTTACGGGATAATACGTACGTGACTAAAACAAAACTTTAAACTTTTGTACCTTAACAGTATCCAGTGGATATAGTTGTATTATTAATTAGTATCTTTCATTTATAAAAAATATTTGAATATTTCGAAACTCTTGAAATATTTTTTACAAAAGAAACACAAAATAATTTCTTTATTCCTGGTTACCTTGATAACAATTCATTACTAAACAAATTTTTCTTAAATATTAGTTTGATTTAAGATTTGAAAATTTAATTTAAAATATGGAATATTTGTATACTAAAATGATTCGTTTAATTAAATAATATTTTGTATTGCCAATTAAAAATGTAATTACTGTTGTCATACAGTATACTTTATTTTCATAAAAAGCTAAATAATATAAAAGATTCTTTTTTATTGCAGACCTTAGGCTGTACGGCAAGAGCTACAGTGGTTTGGAGTATGATTACAGAGGACTATTACATGTTTATACGAAATTAGAAGACCATGAAAATTATATATATTATATGGAAGAATTAAATAATTGGAAAGAATTAAGGGATAGACATGCTGAGTTGGAAGAACCTCCGATTGATCAAAGTAGTCCAAAGCCTTTAGAAGAAGTAATAAATGCGTTCTTTGATGTACAGTGATAGAGTGGAAAGAAATCAGTTTCCCAAGAAAACCATCAATTAAGTCACTTACAATGGGGCACATTGAAAAGTTTTGGATCGGAATATACACTTTTGAAAAAAGTGAAGCAAATGGATTGTGATTGACTTTGTATTTGTTTGTAACATTTGAAATTTTAGTTTGTTGCCTGAGAAATTATATTTTATCGGTATTCTTTACGTAGCGTATATATTTTAATTCTTGATACTCAGAGATGTAGAGTTATATATATATAAATATATTTCTTCTTATATTTTAATAATTTCACACATTGATGTGCACATAAGAAAAGTTTAAATATTAGTGTATTTTACAATTCGAATAGGAAAGAATTGTGAGAGTGACTATAACTAAAAAAAATATGAAAAGATGTGAACCTTAGAAATCAAAGGAAGTGAAATGCATTATAAGTCCATAAACATAAACGGTATATCGGCATCTTCTTTCATGCGAGAATTTTGTTATATGAAGATAAAATTTATCATAATTTTGAGCGTGATGTGATAAATTATTATAAAAATTACTTGTGAATTCAACAAATTTATATGGAGGGTTATATGGAGCTTATTTTATATTGATTTTCTAAAGAAACATTCTTTTTTGACAAGTCACCATTTTATACTACAATTAAATTTTATTTTCCCAAAATAACAATAAAAAATAAGCTCTATTAATCAGTTTCTTTAATAAATAAAATGTTTTAATTTTAAAATATGCTCAAATCTGCTAAGTCCCTAAGCCAGAAATTTCGCGCTTAAAGTTGTACATTAGATTTAATATTATTTGTATATACATACATGATGGATTACTTTTAAAAATACGTTTGTAATTTAATACGATCACATTTGTAAGTGGTTTATGTTGTTTTGCGATAAAACCAAACTTTCATATTTGAATAAATAGTTGAATTTTAGAAATATGCAGATACTTTGTTTATAATTTTAATTACGTTCAATAATGATAAAAAGATTCATTAAGATAACTGGACTGTGATATGAAAATTAAAAACTTTATATAACACCTTAAAATTAACATTGAAAATCTATAGATTACCATATTATGGAATTTATAACTTTTTTTACATATTTACATTTGTCAAGATTATCATATTTACTTATAGATTATTAGTTTTAAGTTTTTGTTAAATATAGGTTTGATTTCACAAAATTGTAAGGTAAAATAAACAATTTTAAACATATACATTGAAAAGCTTTAATCTTTCAAACGACATTAAACTTTAATTAGTACAGTCTCATATTTACAACATACTTCACAATTATTCCTTCTTATCACTTGACTTTGTCATATAATGAGAATAAACCTATTACTTTGCTTTATATTTCTATCGAGTCGCAGTTATATTTTTTTTTCGTCCAAAACTTGCAAGAACTCGATTAATTATTTACTGTACAGGCTTAGAATAATGTTTAAAAGAATGCTTATGAAAATATATGAAAATTAGTATTTAACAATTATTATAAGCTAGTATCTTAAATTGTTGGGACACCATCATGTTTTACAGCTATTCAAAGACTACTATGAAAAGTTTGAAGATAACATTTTATATTATTTTTTTCTTTTTCATATATTTCCACAAAATTTGACAACTTTTTACATCACATAAAATTCGATTTCCATTGCGTATTAGATCCACTAGACCAAATTTGAAGTAATTTAAAAAAATTTTACGTTGAAAATTTGAAAAATAATTTTTTGTCTCAACATTCCTTTAAAACGGTAATCTAGCTCCTCTTGAAATAATATTGCACTTATTTTGTTAACTAAATTCATCACTTTATAGAGTTTTTCTATTTTGTAATTTATGGAGGATCTCGGCTGAAATATGGAGCAGTTTCTTGCACCAGCAATGTATGACAAACATTACAAACTCTTGATGGTCTTTGCTTTGGTCCACTTTTCACTATGTTATTTAGGCACGACTGACAAAAAATTTGACCACAATGTCGACAGTGCATCTGTTTATAAATAAAGTATTATTTGATTTTGTTTGTAATTAAAGTTAATATATAATCTAATTCATAATATAAAACAATCTCGGTTGAACTTGCCTTATCTTTCTTTTTGGCCAGTGTGAATGTTGCATGACAGGTTGGACATTCGTCTACATCATCTTCATATTGCCACCTAACTTCTTTTTCAGAATCTCTGATTTTTTGAAGTTGAACCTTTAAAGACGATATAATTAATCTTTGTAATATTTCAAAAATTATAGAAATGAAAAAACAGCTTTTCTATACCTGTAATGATTGAGTTAAGCGAACAAAATCTTTTTGAGTTTGTTCTCCAGTATTTAATTCTTGCTGCAAATTTGTTATCTGTTGTTTTAATTCTGCTATAACTAAATCTGTTTTAGATGCACTTTCTACCATACTTTGAAGTTCTGCTTCCTTTTTAGCTTTTTCAATATTATCTTGATCTATTTGGTCACGTAATAATTCAAGCTCACATTCAAGGGACCTAGTTTTTCTTTCAGCTTCTTCTTTAGCAATAGTTGCAACTATTAGTTCTTCACGAATTTTAAGAATACTTAGGTGTAATTCTTCCACATTATTTGGCATATTTATATGTTCATACTGATAATGTTCAGAATGTTTGCTGTACTTGCCCATCAGGTACTCATTTTGTTGTTGAAGCCTTCAAAATAATAGTAAATACATTTAATTTACAAAATTGGAAAATTATGAAGATAAAAATTCATTTCAGAATATATTATGAAAATTTATATATTTATCAAGCTATTAATACAATTTAAAAAATATTTGAAAATTTATATTGTGATAACAAACAACAATCCGTTTATTGTATAAGTTTAAAGTTGAAGAAACTGAAATTCTGTTAAAATTTTCAATAACTTCAATACTAACAATTTCAATCAAGTTATTTATAATGCAATTCATAATTTGTGCAAAAGGTAAATTGGAAAATAAATTATAGATAAAAAGTATTGAATAAATTTAGATCTCAAATAATATTTTGATAAGTATGAATGAAAATTATGTTTATGCTACTTACTCTTCTAGATGTCTCTGAACCTCTTCTCTTTCCCTTGTTAATCGTGATAACTCCTTTGTGACATTCTCTTTTGTATGAGTATATTGTTGTTTCAATTCATCAATTATTTGTTTAGCTGACTTGACAGAAGTTGTAAGATTTACAACTTCAGATTTATGTTCTTCTTTTTTGTCATTCCATTTCTCTTCCATTCCTTTTCGGAATTCTACTTCTTTAGCGAGATCTTGTTTGTGAGTTTGTAACATCTGATCAGCTTCTTGTAACTGCTTCTTTAGATCTTTAGCTTCCATCTGCATTCTTTGAAGCTGGGCTTCATAATTAGAACACATATCACACGTATTTTCCCAGGAACCTGATTCTTTTGCTTTTAATTGTTTGTTATACAATTGTTCTTCTTTTTCTTTGTATTTTTGTAATTCATCATCTGTAGTCCGTAATTTTTCTTTTAAAGCTGTTATTTCTTCTTCTAATGGCACAACCAGTGAACGTAATACTTCAGCATCTTCATCAGCCTACAAAAAAAATAAATATTTCAATCGTACATGACCTTTTCAAGTCTAGTTATTGAAATAATAAAAGTTTTTTACGTACATGCCGTTTATTTTTTGATGAACTATCGTCATTTTCAGAACCTAGAGATAATGAATCAGCCCCTAACTGAGAAGCTACTTTTTTAGCTAATGTTTTTGTCATTGTTGATAAGGAAATTTGAGGTCCCTCAGGAGTTGAGTTTTGCATTAGTTGTAACCTTAAATTATTATTTTCTTCTTTTAATTTACTGATTTTACTTTCTAGTTCTTTTCTTGTTGTTGAAGAATCTTGGACTGTTGAATTAATAATTTGTTGTAAAGAAGCAATTTCATCTTCTGCTTTACGTTTTTCTAGATCAATATCATTTTGCGTTTTTAAATCCACTATTACCAACTGGCTTTTAACTTCATTTAATTCGTGTTGTAATTTTGTATTTTCTTCTTGTAATTTCAAATTTTCTTCTGTTTTCTTCTTTGCATCTTCTACATTAAAAAAGGAAATGAATTTTATAAAATAATTTTGTTAAAAAATAACATATTACCTTCTTTTTGTAAAAATAATTCTTTCATCTTGGCTCTTTGAACATCAAATTCTTCTCGGATTTGATTATTCGTTGCTTCTAAATTCTTTACTTTTTCATCTACAACTACTATAACCAAATATTACAAGGATGTAAATAATATAATTGTAGTAAATGAGAATATTATTCTAATTCATTGAAATAAGTAAGAAAATACAAAAATGTATATTTAATCTGATTTGAGGAATACATATGTCTTATGGCTTTTATTAGATTTATAAATAAGTTTGTGAATTTTTATTACTATTCATGAGTCATATCTGACTCATAACAAAAATTTCAAAATCATTCAAGTTGTGACAGTGTTTCAAGAGTAAATCCCAAGTAATGAAATTCACAATTACTGATGATGTAATTTTAATATTATAGAATTATGGTATTATGCAGTGATTTAAATTATACATATATAGAAAAAAAGTATTACCTGCATTATCAGCAGAATTCTCAGCCTTTTCTTTGTTACTATGATCTTCTTCTTGAGTAATCGACTCCATGTTTAACTATGGGATGTATCTGGATGAGAACCAATTAAAAAAATGGCACAATCTTGGACTTAAAGAAGTCTGAAATACTAATATGCTACAATTAAATCACAGTTGAATAATATTTAAAGTAACTGTTAGGAGAAATAAAGTTTGAACAAGAGCTACATAGCTTTGTTATTTTTCTTTAGTAAATGTGAGATTTACTTTTAGCCATAAAGAATCAACAAGATGTAGTGAATAAGAGAGGTAAGGGCCAAGGCAAACAGCAAGTACCCTTAAAATAAACACAGTTACAGCAGATGTGTCCCTCTGACGATTCGCTAAGCGCGCAGACAACAGTAGGAGTAGTCAAGGAGGCCCCGGTAAGCAGTAGCGGAGACCATTTGGCGGCTCATTGTGTCGGTTCCTGCCTCAGGGACGACCTGCCACGACGATGATGACGTCCGTCCGAGTCATCGCTCTCGGCACAGGACGACGCTCCTCGCGCAGCTGACGGTGATTGGGCAGCCGCGCATCTTTCTCCCCTTTACCTCGACGACGGTTTCGGGACCGGGTGACCCTGTATTTTCTCGCACCAGTTGGAAGGGTCGATGTGTCACTCGCAAGGCAAACCCTCGAAGGCAGTAGTAAGTGAACGTGGACAACTTGCACACAACCGCGCGCACTCAGATGAACGACGGGATTGTCAAGATGCGAGCTTCGGTATTATCGCACTGTCGTTGTCTGCCAAGTAGTCAATCGCGAGATGCTAAGACGCGGATTATAACCTCACTTTCCGTGGACTTGCACACAACGACGTTGTATATCGCGGCACGAAACTACTTTACATTTATATCCAGCAGTTATATTTCTGATTCTCTGCTACAGCCTACATCACATGCACGCACACTATTGCGCACCTCCCCTTGATTACATACGCCGAATGCTTCGAGCTCCAGGCTTCAGGGAAATCGGGGCTGCGAATAAAGTCACGCACACTGCAGCGATCTGCACTATCGGCGACGACGACGACGACCTTCGCCGCGCGCGCGCGCGACATTTCACTCGCGTACACATATATTCATATACGCATGTATAGTGTGTACATATAGGACTAGAGGTGCACACTGCACTGCGACTGCGGGCTGAAAATGCAATATAACGTAAGGTAAAATGCCCAATACTTGGACAAAATCGAAATTTAGACCAATACTTGGACAACGGTAATAGACTACTTTTATTGATAGATATGATGTCGATGT
>JAPYZP010001307.1:0-35618 GCA_030522985.1 Torymus sinensis | reverse complement strand
TACATCGCGGCTGGAATCGCGGGATTCGAAAATACGTTTCTGCGCATGCGCACATTTTTGGGTGGAACGAGAATTTTGGGTGGAACGAGAGTATACCAACACAAGGCGTCAGCATCTGGTGGACAGAAGGCATACTAGCAACGTGCGCTAGGGCTGCTACCGCCTGGAGCGCGCCAAATTCAAATGGAGGAAATGTCTGACGACGCACATTGGACAATGCGGCGACTGCTACTTTATTACATATAGTTCTTTTATTATTCATTATGATAATTTATTGACTTTTGCAAATTTTCATACCGGTTTCTCATGTCTAGTAAATTTCAAATAACTTGCACTTCATACTATTATAGTTAATTTTGAATTTTTATACTTCGTAACTTTAAGTTCACTTATAGAGAAAATGAAAAAATGATTTTTTTTGCATCTAGAAATATATGATGTATCATGTGTTAACAATTTATCCACTGTAAATTATAAATAGAATCTCACTGCACCTCTAATCGGTGATACATTTCTCGGCAACCTTACTTTTTAATTCCTCTCGCGTTTCTCTGCGTTTAAAATCCAAAGAGCCCACTAGGTAGATCCGCGTGCGAGCAATTCTGCTTCCTCGTTACTCATTGCAACAGCATCTCCATCCCTCGCTCTGCATTTGCGTTGTGGCCGCAGTTCCCGATATGCCTATCCCTGCCGACGTGGGAAATATGGCGCCAGCGCGGCGAATTTCGCAGACGGATTTTCCCTCCAAAAGAAAATATCTTCGAAGCTTTTTCGAGAGTGACACTTATCGAGGACCGGATATTAGGCTGATGAAAGGCCCTGCGGAGGAGCAAAGTGGGTTATTGGACGGCATTCATATATGCTCTCGCTACAGAGGAGAGGGAATATTTTTAAGCGACGACGCACGCTGAATACCTGATTTTTAAAAGCCCGAGCGAGTAAATCGAGTTGGTTGATGTCTTTTGTTCGTGGAAAATATATAAATTCGCGATTCTGTTTCGTAATTTTATGACTTTTTAAATATTATGGAAATATTTAATTATTCAACGAAATCCAAAATTTTTATAATTAAATGAAAATGATAAATCTATTTTGAAAATTTTAAAAAGAATAAAAATATTTAGTAGAATTCTACGTTAATATTAAAAAAATTATTTAATTTTGTATTTAAATAAATTAGCAAACAAATAAAATTGTTTAAGCTATCAAAAAAAAAGAATTTTACACATCAGAAGTATAGTATAACAAGGGCTTTTAAACTTCATTTTTCAGAATGCAACCTATGAAGTTGTGCTATCGTTTATGAAATGAAGAGACAAGTTACTGAATGATGAAGTTGTAAATTAATTAACTCATAAATAACTTGCGACGAGAATCAACATGCGTCACTGTCAGCTAGTTATTTAATATAGCAACAATTTTTAGTTAATCATGTTAGTAACTTTACCTCTTATAGTCCTCTAACAGTAATCTGTTTTGTTTATTTCATGTTTTTTTTTGTTCCAAACAATGACATTGGTTTTATCAATTAGTTTTTTTAATTAAAGTCACTTTTAGAATTTTTTTTACAATCTTGATATTTTTAAAAAAGAGATGATTAGTAAGATCTAAACGTTTCATGAAATCGGGCCAATATTTTAAACTGTAATTTCTTGACATAAAAACTGAAAATACATCCACTTTTATTTTTGTTAAATGAATAAATAAATCAATAGTTTTCGTCGTTGATAAAAAAAAAAATTTAAATAAGGAAATTTGGAAAATTATTGAGCGGAAAAGTTTATCTTGCAAGTTTAAATCTTCTCGGAAACTGCTTTATCAACAGATGAAAATCCACAAGACGTCGATACATTATCATTTACAATCGGCACGAGAAAACATAGAAAAACCACTTGCCATACCGAGATATCATTTTTAAATTGCCAAAATTTAATAATTCTTATTCTACTAATATTAACTTATACAAATATAAACATTCAGTAAATATGTATCTCGCGTATATGAATAAGAATGATGGGAGTGACTGAATATGAAAAAAGAAAATTCGATATCGGGTTCCCGAATGAAAAATAAAAAAATAAGCCGCCGTCCCTTGAAAGAATATATAAAAAGAAAATAGAAATGATGTGATTGATTACAGGCAGCTAATGATTGATTGAGCCATTCAGTAAAGCTTTCATTTTACTTGCACATGACATACATCGATATTCAGAAGTCAAAAGGATCAATCACCTGTGACTTTATTGACTGAATTTCAGAGGTAGCGTTATTGAAAATAATATAAGATACGATAATAATGTATACTGTCATCAGAATATACATATTTAATATTAAAAAAGTTTAATTATGCATTTTATAATAAATTTAGTTTGTTAAATGGTTCTGTTTGTCAATCTTTTACTCTACGTAAACGTCAATTTTATAAATATGATACTTCTGAATAAAAGTTAAAACAGATAATTTAAAATCTTTTCAAACCAATTTTCAACTATAGCTATACCCTTCTTGCAAAAATATACCAATTTTGTTGCATCGTCTATACCGTATCTTAAAATAACGACAACGCAAAATTTCGTGCCGGAACAATACCAACAACACTAACGCCATTTCATTCATTTCGAAAAAGCCATTTCAAACGCGTCGCAGTTTTCGACTGTAAAAGATACATCTCCCGCCACCTGGAACTTTTTTACTGCCATCGTAAAACGACATTTTCATCCGAGCAAGCCCCACCGCGTCGCGTATATACTCGCCAATTCCGCATATCTCGCCAGTCGTTGCACTCCTTCTTCGACACTTTCCCACTCCCTCTGTCTCTGTTGGAAAATTCGAAAATTTGATTCTCCTCGCGCAAAGCCAAGAGAAGAAAAAAATAATAAGACAAACGACGCGCGCAGATCTATAATTATACATCTCCACACACTGCGAACAATGCGCCCGTCAAAACCAACGCGCCATTATTTTCATCAACGTGTGACTAAGTATCAGGGATTTTCCCACCGGCAGTGGATATAAGCTTTCACGTGTGCGAGTGTGTGTGCGGGTATTGTTGCCTGGGGCGCCTCTCCCCTATCTCTCATCGATTGTATGTGTGTATATAAGTATGTATGAATTCTCTTGTCCTCACATACTCACTCTCGCGCCTGCAGGTTATTGAATTGATAGACTGAATAGATAGTGTTTATTACCCGCGTGCGTGTAAAGTGACGAGGAGGCGAATGAGGGAAAAGCGTATGTATGCGGAGAGAGAGACTGATTGAGCCTTTGGCGCCGACTTCCGACGTTTTTCTGATTAATTTTTGACGTTTGCTTTCGTAGTTCATTGATTTCGCTTATGTGATGATGGCTTTTTAAGGCTGTTTATTCCGGCGTTGCTACGTTATGTTGAGGTTTTATGTTCTGTTTTATGTTTGTTTCCGAGTACGGAGTAGTTTGACAAAGATGTTTTTAAAGACATGCGCATACATTTTTACAATTACAAGTGAAATAAATGTTACTGCTATTAATGAATATTGATGCTAAGGGGAGGAGATTCTATCGGTATATATCGTTGACTAACAAAGTTTCCTAAACAAATACTATAATTATTTTCTCTTTCACTAATACTTGATTTGTGTATTGCCATATCTTATATACCTATGATTGATTAGACACACGAAATCAATAGTCAATTCTTATATGTATTATACTATATATAACGCTTTCGCTGTCTTTGAAATCTTCATTATTTACAATAAGTATTATTTGAACATTTTCCTAATATTTTAATTATCCATCTCTTAAACGCAAAAACCATGTTTGTTTGGGAAAAACTTACATGGCAAAACATATCAGACTATATCCTAACAAAAACTCGTCCAACCAAACACGAGCATTATCTACTTCGATCCTATTTATAAAGCCATGCCTCACCGGATTTTTCCTATGCATACGCACGCGTGCAACTTTAACATTCACGTAGATGCTACATTGATATATTAAATTTTTATGGCTAGTCAGGTTTCATTCGTATTTAACCGCTTCATCGAACAAATTGATCAGTAAACAATCGGTCAGCTCTTTTATATGATTCTTCACTTTTATATATTTTCTGTCACGTACATCATTCCGCACGTGTATCACCTCTCCCAAGCGCAGACATTATTATGACCTCCCAAAAATATGTTCGCAAAAGGACAAATAATCACCCATCACCCCCCATCTTCACTCTCTATATAGCTACCTTCTACCTATACTCTGCATGCAGACCATCAATTTTCTAAAACCCCCTTTTTCCACTTCCCACGCGTCAGCGTTACTGCACAGAGCCGTAAACGCGGGTGAAAGGGCGAAAATCCGTGACGTTCGCATCTCTCCCCTCCCCCCACATTCTATACGCACACATAGTAAAAATCCCTCCCGGCGCAGCTTTCCCCCCCTCCCGCCCCCCTTTCTCTCTCGTCGGCTATACATCCGCAAATAGAACGTCGTCGGCGGCGGCGGCGCGCCGAACTATAGCCGCCCTCCCCCAAAAAGCGCGGCGTGCAGGGGCACATATAGGCTAGCCGCTGCGCTGCAGAGCTAAGCTCCAGCAGTGGCGCACACGCCGTCGTACCGCGAACTCGCGCATATTTATGTAATATGTAACTTATAGACGTATCAGGATAACAGCGAGGCTGTCCCTCGGTACATCATCATATATATATACCAGCACAAAGCTGGAAAGGAAAGTGACCAGGAGATTAAGTACGAGGAGAGTGTCAGGAGAAGGAGAGTGGAGAGGAGCTCGAGGATTACACAGATGCGCGGAGGTTAGAGCCGGCGGCGAGCAGGAGGATAATGCGGCAAAGGGGCGCAGCTGCGGCAGCCGTCGATTCCTCCTCGGCGGCGGCGGTGGCAGCTCCTGCACCTACTGATCGATCGCGATGACAGCGGGGGCTTAGACCCTGCCCGAGAGTGCGAGGTAGGTGCATGCGTACACACGTACACCAATACGTATGTGTATATAAGTATAGGTGTTGTTATACGTCATAGCGCACGCGTATGAGCGTGGGAGGAGGAAACGTCTCCGAGGGGAGAAGTGAGCGAGAGCACGAAAGTCACTACCGTGCTTCTCTCACTCTCTCTCTCTCTCGCTTCTTGCGTGTATTGAGCATTGGAGGGGGAGGTATATAAACTCGCACGGCGGGGAGGTATGAGTAGCAGTTTGGTTGAAATTAAACATTTTATTTATTTTTATTGTTTTTTTTTTGGATGTCGATAATTGTGAATGTTTTTTATAAATTACTTGTGTATTTGTTTCAATGGTTGGTCGATTGATGGAATTTAAAAGTCGAGAGGAGGCCACAGGAGGCTGTAAATATTTCTACAGGTATGTGGATTACGTCCTTACCGACGTTTTCCCATGTTCTTTGTTGTTTTCCCGCTCTATCAAAGTTTTTTCTTATTTGCTATAGTTTATTGTCGGACGTTACCAAAATCTAAACATTGCAATGTTTAGTGTTAATGAATACTAAGTTAAACTAATGTGAAGATTCTTTTGAACAATATAAAAATCTATTCGGGTTCTATACAAAGTTTCGTGGTTAATTTTTCCGCAATGCATACCATGTTACTGATATAGAACTTGACTCTCTATAATTGAATTAGTGGTTTTTTCTTTCACAAAACTTTCCAATTCATTATCATTAGGCTAAAGTCTGAATTAGCTGCACAAACGTGCTTCTGTCAATCTGGCTTTGGTTACAATGCGAATTCAATCGGCTATCTTCATCAATAGCGAGCCGGAAAATACGCATAACATATATAGGTACAAAGATGACTTTTGGATAAAGGGCAGCGAACATTTCATGCATTCATCCGAGGAACATTTGTGATTTACTTATTTTCTATTGATACCTAATGTATAAGTAGAATATACGAATATAATTTGCAAATTACACTTCTATAATTAGTCTTATAGTTAAATATATAACTAAATATGAGTTTATTTTGTCTAGCTAATTTTCAAATATTCGTGGAAAATAACTTTTTTATTCATCTTTATTCCAAATTATTTTATAACAGAAAGCCAATATTTTTCTCGAAGATTTACGTTCAGCACAAAATATAAACGTTGTCTTATTTTAAAATTAGAATGTGTATACTCGTTGGTTTCTTTTTTTTTTTGTAACCGTCTTTGTTTACTATATACAATATTTTCAAACTTTTGACACATAGATTTATTAAAAATTAAATTTTATATTGCCAAGAGATAAAAGAGAAAAAGAGCGCGTCAGTTACAAATTAAACAAGCGACTCGTTATATATTATATCGTACGAAACAGATCATTTTTTCTTAACATTATAAGATTCGTCATTTCTAACATACTTAATAAATAATTATTCTTATCAATAAAAAAGAGATTCCCCAAAAACTTATACGACGAAGCAGTCGGCCACATATAACCAAAAATGAGAGAACTTGATCGACTTCACAAAGAGAGCAATTTCAATCGGCCGCGGCACGAAATAGAACGAAGCTCAAGTCACTCCCTGCGGGCTATATTCTCGCCCGGTCGCCGAATACCTACCTACCGAAATTCACCGGAGCGCGCGCGCGAGACGACAACAAAAGTAACAAGATCGACGATTCTCTTCTCGTCGGGCGCGCGCGCGCTCGCGAGAAGCTCTCGTCGAAAAGTAGTTTGGGAAGCCGCGAAGGTGCTTTTGGCATGAATCGGATGGTAAAAGCGGCGACGCGCTCGGCCGAGCTGTGTGCGCACTTTGCCGTGCCACAGGGAAAGCACAGCGCAGCGGCGAATTGTTGGATCTGCCGACTGACGAAACGTTAATTCGACAATGACGAATTTTACGTTGAAATATTTTAGCTTTGCAGGAAGTGGAGAAGTTTATTGTTGAGGCAGCAATAATGGGATGGGGGTTTGCAAATATTTAATTAATGTATATACGTGAATTAATTAGATATGACAAAAATGTGTTTAAATTTAATTGTGAATCTGGAACTTTTCAAATAATCTGTAAATTGAAAAAAGTGATTTATTATGATATGTATAATACCCTAAAAGTGTAAGAGACTTTTCATTGTTTTAATTGTAATTATATGGAAGTTTTCGGAAAAACCCATTTACATATATTGAAATGTAGGTCACCTAATTTTGACTACTGCGCATTCGTATTTTAAATTTATGTACAACTTTGTTTACTTGGAGTGTCACTGCTCTAGAGTGCTAGACACTAACATTTTCGTTGATAATGAAAATGTTACTGTTTTAATTGCTCCAATTATCTTTTATTTTGTTTTTTTACTCTTCACAATTTTTACAGCAATAGTAACTAACATAATAAATCAATTCTAAAGCTTTGCATTTATTTGAAAGTCGTCAAGTTGAAGAGTCATAAAATTCGAAGATATTGATTTTATTTCAAGTTACCGTCAATTTCTTACATTATACTGAAATAGAAATTTAGATCCCACATGGAGTTTCTTGTATACCTTATTTCAGTGTATTCCAAACAAAAAACTCAAACCACATCCGTCATTCAAAAATTAAAAACCAGACACCGTACCGCAATAACCCCTTATACATCAACCACCCACAAAGACGCGCATCAAAATTCCCACCGTATCCAATAAAACTCATCCCTCACCCACGCGCTCCATAAAAAAAGAGCCGTCGGAATCCCCCGTTCCACGCGTTTTCCATTCATCCCGCGCGCGCGCGCACGTTCCCTTGCTTATATCCGCACTGTAAGTGTATATAGCTATATAGCCATAGCCGCTTATCGCCGGCGCGAAGGCGTTACATAAAGGCGGCCGACGTGAGGCTGCGCGGGTGGCGGAGCGCGCGAGCAGCAGCGGCATAGCGAGCGAGTGACGGGGAAGCGCCGAGACGCGGACGTAGCCTAGTTTTAAAATAAGAACCCCCCGAGATAGAAGTGAGTGTGAGTGAGTAAGAGAGAGAGAGAGAGAGAGTGAGGATTCCCGCGCGATTTTTCCGGCGGCCGCGCGCGAAGACGAAGACGGATGGAGAGTCGTCGTCGTAGCGCGGGGTGCGAACGACATGTGCGGATTGAATTTTAATGTAAATGCGTGTGTATAGTGATAGGTGGGCAGGAATTGCCGTCGTATCTTTGTCACGGAAAGGGAATGGGAACGCGTGTTTCATTGTCTCTTAACACAAAAAAAAATAATGTTTTGGTTCTTTAAATTGGCCAAGGAAAAGATTATTTTTAACAATCATTTTGCTACATATAGTCGACAGTGAATTTAGGTAAACACGGTTGCGTATACTGGATTTATCTCATCCTTTTAAGAAAGTTCATGGTTACCGCGTTCTCTGCTCGGTTTATAATATTTTAAATGAATTAATATCATATTTCTATATCGCTGAAAAGGTATTAAACGAGGTTTAATTTGTATAATACCACTGCTTAATTTAAATGCTAAAGGCTTTCGAATGAATTAGTTCAGTAATCTACTAAATGCGGCTCAACTCTTTCCGGGTATTATATTTACTGAAAATCATATATATACACACACGTTGCATTGAGCATTCATTGTAGGTATATTACATCTGTTTCATTTAAAATAAGTATTCATCGTACTAACGATTTATATAAAATGCGTAATATAACTTTATTTAAAATATTACTTTAACATCACATATTTTACAAGAGTATATACGTACAGTGAAAAGGTCACTCTTTTTTTTTTAATAATACCACCCGCAAGGTCTTTAGCATTGAATTAATAATCTGAATTATTACGTTAAATTATTAACGTGTATGGTGCGCATACACCGAGTATTTTATCGAATA
Source organism: Torymus sinensis (assembly GCA_030522985.1). Classification (NCBI taxonomy): domain Eukaryota; kingdom Metazoa; phylum Arthropoda; class Insecta; order Hymenoptera; family Torymidae; genus Torymus; species Torymus sinensis. The sequence goes on along the minus strand of JAPYZP010001307.1, from coordinate 26,819 downwards.
TTATATACTGCTGCGATCTAGTTCCCTATACCGGCACAATATATATATTACATCAAAGCCGCCCAAGACAATCGACGATCTCGGAGGCTCGCGTGAGCGCGCGCTACGAAAAGCCCACTACACAAGAAGAGCCGACGAGCTCAAACGAGCTCGAGCTCGAGAGAAAGAGGAGCTTCGCGGTTTTTTGGGTCATCCAGACAGTAGCGCGAGCTCGTGGGTTAGCTTGCAAGCTTTTTAGATTTGAATATGCGCTCGGTGTACAAAAATAACGTTACAAAGTAACGCGAGGATCCTAATTTATTGCTCAGCGGCGAAGGAACGAGCTGCGTGTACAATAATAGATCGCGATGGCAAATAGGGCTCATTGTGGATGTTGATTGATTTGAAAACGAAAAATTAATTCATTGATAGACTTTTATCGATTTTTAAACATTCTATTATGATCCGAAGAGAAATGGTTCGAAAGTGCGGGTTGCGTAACGCGAACGTCCAACCATCTGCGATATGTAAATGTCGGGATTCGACGAGGTTATTATGGAAATTGTGTTTCATACTCGTGTGCACACGATGTTTTACATATAAGTGAAATCTTTGAAATCTCATTTAGTGGAAATCATGCAGTACCTGCGCAGACATGAAGTGAAGCTCTTGTCATTTTAGTATAAAATTAACCATCGAAAAAGATTGCCGAGCACCGAGATCGAGAAACGAGTGGTCGGCTCGGTAAAATAAAATTAAGCTTTCACATTGAAAAATGACATTTTTGTTGAACGGATGAAATTCACGAACAAATTAACTTCCTACACTTAATGATAAGAAATTATAACATCGCTGAAAATTCAGGGGCTGTTGGAAATCATCCCTCGTCTCCATCTGCTTACTTAAGTAATTATCTTACACGAATCATCTCCGGCTTACAAAACATTATTAACCGAGTGAGCGATGAATCCTCTTAAAATTAACATATTTTTATCGCATACTACAGATGATACTCCGAAATTGCAGTAATAAAACCCCATTAGAATGTATTTTCTAAATCGATCCTCGGCAAGTGACTATAACCCCCTCTCCCTCTCCCTCTCTCTCGAGTCGAGAAAGATCCCTCCGCACCGAAATAAATCTCTCGGCGGAGAAGCCCATCCCCGAGATTGACGATCGCCGCCGTCCATCCATCGTATAAAGCGACGGCGACACTGAAAAACGCCGGACCGTTTTAATTGATCCGCCGCGAGCTGCTTCTGCTGCTGCTGCTCCTCCCCCGATCAAAGTCAGTGAACCGCGACGCGCGTACGCAGGCGCGTCACACGCGCGCGGCTGGCTGGGGGGGGGGATGTACAGGGAGGGAGACCGAGCGGTGCGTGCGCCCGCGATGACGTCGGCCGCAGTCGTTGACGCGATGCCGGCTGGTTTGGGTTATATCTTCCCTTAGTTGAAAAAAATGAGAAGAGAGCTGCAGTGAGCATACAGTGAGAGTGGAGAGGTTAGTTTTCGGGGTAATAAGGTTGGTGAATTTAGACAGTTGGGGGTGATGGTGAAGTGGTATATTGTTGGAGGTGACGGATTTCTCGGTGACAAGTGGATTTTGAGAACGAGTTGTGAATTTTGAATAGAAAGTGTTTAGTGAAGTCATTCCCAGTTTCTTTCGATGAGCAATCAAAAAGTTACTCTAGTTTAATCAGCAAAATGAAAAAAAAAAATAAATAGATTTTGAAAACTTAGACATACTGAGAGAGTTGAGAAAGCAAGAAAAATGGCACTATATAAATGGCCTATACAAAGCTTGCATACTCTTATTTTCTTCTAGGTTTATAGTTAATATGGACGGAGTTTTCACTAATAACAAATACTTTTTATAAATCAAATAAAAATGGGCGTTTTTCTTTTTACATAAGATAAATTTGTGAAAAAAATAATTTTTCTGTATGATTTTCGTTTATATACAGCATAATCTTTTTCTAAATTTAAAATTAGCAATTTTATATTTTCATCATTTGGTCGCCAACAACAAAGAGACATAGGAGACGAAATTTTATTTCGAAGAAAAAGACTTAAACTTAGAAGAATTACAAATGGATATAACTTTTCTTCTGTTTAAATACAACAACGAAACAGATGTTTTGACTCCAATATAGACTTCTAATAATACCAAAATCAAGGTTTATGTCCATGCGCGTGTAAACACAAGACACGTTTATTCAATAAAGAAACGTCTAAAAAGATTTCGTATAAATTGGTAAAATTGCGTTACTCAGGTACTTAATCATCTTTGTAATACCACAAAATATATAAATTTTTTAAATCATAACTTTGCTAGAATACGTTCTATTTCTAACAAATTAATGGGTCTGAAATTTGCAATGTTGTATAGTGCAACGAAAACAAAATTGATTTTCCTGCAAGTTTATAATAACTAATATTAATTTTGGGTGCTGATTTATTATTGTATAGTATCAAATAACTTTAAAACAAAGATTTAGATAAAATTTCCATTGCTTAATAACTTATATTAATTGTAAAAAATTATTTCGTTCCACTCCAATGATGCAAACTTCAGATCCCTACAAATTATCAATAATAAATAAATTTATATTCTTAAGATTCATTATATCTATCAGTAAATATACATTTAAATTTAAACTACTTGTTATTCTAATGTGAAATGTTTGTTTAAGATTTTCCTATGAATCATACGTACGTGACACTAATTACAAAGTTTGAAGCTTAATTTCACACGATAAAACAAAACAGATTAATTACAATGAAAGTATTATAATTTACCCTAATTATTATGTAAATTTAAATTAATCCATCTTATCAATCAGAAACACTGAAGGCCCTTAACATTTCTTTTGTTCGACGTACACATTATTCATTTGGTTAAAAATAGGACACACGGGAATTTATTTGAAATATAATTAGTTTCTGAGTAATGATCTAACACGGTAAAAGTATCAAATTAGCACTAAAACTGCAAGAAGGTTATTTTATCACATAAAATAAAGAGTTAACCTCTCGTAAGTAATAATATTACAGGAAGAAAAGTATGTACATAGGAATTAGAAGTCTTTTAAAAATGCATAGCAGTGCAAGGACTAATCTTCATCCGAACATACGACTTTAATCTCTTTTAACGTATGACTTTGGTTTCTTTCAGTTTAAAGACAGAAAACTTACAAAAACCAAATAATACAAAAGTTTTTTAAAGAACTTTACATATCGATTAGAAGAAATAATTAAAGTGAAAAGGACACATGCTAATTCATAAACAAATATGCTTTGTGGCTCGCCTAAATGATTATTGGCAATGTTATTTTAAACCTAATAAAGTTTAATGTCCCGTAGGATAAGTATGTGATTCCATGTATTATGGCTTCTACGCCTTATATGTATATTCTCTTACTTACTAAATTTTTTTTTTTTTTTTTTTATTCAATACTGTTAACTAAAATTAGTTGCATTATTGTCACGAGTACAAGATAATAGAGCTTACATTACGCTTTATGCTTTACTCATTGACATAAATAGAAATCCACAGGTACAATGAAATATTGAAAAGCTGTAGGCAGAAGAAAGGTCTTAAGAAAAATGTAAAACATATCGCGTAAACTTTCAAGAGCACGCAGTGCTGCTTCAGAATTTATATTTATCTATTATTGCTTTCTCCAAAAGGGATCTTCGAAGCAAAGATATATATTGATTTTTTTTAATATATATCGTTGTAACTTTTCAAGTACTAGCAAAATCCAAACACGCTGCGCGCGTATTATTTTCTATTTGAGGTTATGAATATCATTTTTTATTGTGATTTCATCAAGGAGCGCGGGAGCGCTCCGAATGCATTTTTAATTAAAACTTTTTTGAAAACAAAAAATGAATCTTTTCATTATATTTTGATTTAATTATTTATAGTTTTAAAATTTTAAAAAGTCAAATATAGCGGAAGTAGTGGATCCTCGCACCTATTTCTTACAGACCAATCAAAATCAATCTTTAAATGCTTCACAACATCCGGCTATCGTTTTTTTTTAAGAGTCGATTAGTCTTAAACCTTTAAATGCCGGTATTATAAGAATCCGCCAATGAAAACAATAAACAAAGTTTGGAAAAACAAGTGTAAATCTATCGCTAGCTATTTTTACGTAATGCCTACCTACATCTTTTTATCTCGCTCTACGTGTTTCAAATTGAGCGTCTAGCGCCACACTAATGACGCGGAAAAACACTTGTAAATAGATAAAAGTGACATAACCCGCGTAAAAAAAGTTTTGTTACCGATATATTAATGAATCGGAAGTTTACATCGTTGGAATGCAACGAAATAATTTTATACAGTTGATTAAAATGAGTAAACAATAGAAATTTCATCTAAATCTTAGTTATTAAGTTATTTTATAACATAATACACAAAACACAAAATCTATACACACAATTAATATTAATTCGTATAACCTTAAATTAAAAACAATTATTTTTTTGTTTCGCTACACTCCAACGTTGCAAACTTCAGACCCATATATATTGACCATGATATGGGCATAGAATTGGCAATATATAGGCCATATTCACCGGATACGGGCATTATAGCTACGGCTCCGGAGCCAAATATCGGCCAAACTATTTCCCATATCTTCCCCATATATATTTTTTTCTTATACAAATGACCAATATTTGGCATCAGCGCCGCGGTCACACATGCCGCATATCTTGCCCGTACGTACATATACCAATTTCTTTTTTTACGCAGGAACACTCCGACCCCAAAAATATACCCGCCACATCAAAGCAACCCCCTCTTTTTACCATACCTCCAATATCTGTCATGCCCTTTGTACTTCAACCCACGTGCCCGTAACATCATCTCTTGTATAGACATCGACGAGTGGCTTTATTTTTACGTATATAATGCACACAACACACACGGAGTATACACGTCTCGTTTTTTTTCCTTTTGCAGGCCTTGACTTATCGACTAAGCCGCAGCCGCCGCTGTCGCTGCCACCAAGGGCGCGCGGCCGGACAATAGCCGGCGGCCATGGCTCTGGTGATGCTGCCGTGCGACCTGCCCTGGTGGTCGGCGGTGACGAAGCAGCTCGACAGAGCTGCCGAGGCGAGGAGCTCGCACGAGCTCGTCGACGCCATGCTGCGACTTCACGACATGTGCAAGTGAGTATATGTACATATACACTTATCTTGGATTTGACGTGCGCCCAAGATCGCGTTATAGCGATTGGGGTTGCGTGTGTGATTTTAGGGGTGGTTAGGTGCGCGTGGCAATTAGGTTCTGGGGCTGACATAAGGAGAGTGTATACCACCTGCGAGGAATCGATTTATATATCAGGGGTATATACATATAGGGATGCGATGACTATTAAGTACAGTATTTATCCTTTGTGCCTATATATATGGGCCATTTATGTGCCAAGTAGTCTTATACTATTCTATAGAAAATAAAACCCCTTTTTAAATCATATTTATCTCACTAATATTTATATTATAAATACGCTGTAGTTCTGCGAAAAATATTAATTCCTTAGCAAGTTAGAAGTAATTAAAGGTAATGTCAAAAAGTAATCAAAAATGTCTTTAAGAAAGCATTGATACCAAGAAAATTTGTTGCTAATTATTCTTTTCATTGTTTTTAATTTTTGAAAGAGTTAATCGTTTCTAATGAGTCTAAACTTAAATCAAAGCTTTTATCGTTTGATTTTCTAATCTACTTTGGTTGTATTTATAATGCTAATATTTAGAAAGATACTATCAAAGAAAAGACATCATTCTTCAACCTAACGTTCCAGTGGCACAAGCCACGAGTACTGTAATAGGCTTTACTTTTTGGTACCAGAAATCACATCCCAAAAGAAAGACGTTTTTTTTATATACATTCAGTTTTTATCAAGAAAAATTCTTTTGTTAAAATCATTGCAGTTCAATCAAAAGATAGACAATTAAATAAAACCAAAATGAGACTATTCACAGAATGATGTAATTGAATGTTTTAAAAAATGTTGTAATAAAGCAATAAAAATATCATCCTTATCCTTATTCATCCTATACTTAACAAACTAATGAAATACTTCTTATAACTTATTTGTCCACTTAGCGGATAGTTTCAGTACGGAACCTAACTTTATCTTAACTGAACTTTACTTTAGAGATTTAGCTACTTTACGATTAAATTAAACAGATTTCTCACCTCGAAAGGGAGAACAAGAGAAATACGTTAACAAGGAAAACCAATTACTTCAACAAATTTCTCCTTAACTTGAAAACAATGTTATCCGATAACTGATTTCAAATTAATTTTGATTATTATAACTGAAATCACTTATGATTAAACATTATATTAAACTATCCTATATACTAATATCGTATAAACTACGAGTATCAATGTAGACTTACAACATTACTCTACGTTCTATTTATTAAAATTCTTATCTAAATTTTATAATATACTGTTATTGAAGGTATGAGAGAATATATAGATATTTGTATTTGAAACTAAATAAAGTTTTATTAAAAAATAAACAAATTTTCAAATCTATTTTCTATGGTCACACATTCTAACAAATCGTGTTTTACGAGTACCTAACTAAAAATTCATACAATCGTGATATAAATCGATGTCTCATTTTCATTGCACTTCAACTAATACTCTGTACTAGAAGTATCGTGGACGAATATTTTGAATTCAATAAATTTTACAGTGAATTCAAACGTTTTTACTAATTAAGTAAACACTTTACGATATCCCGAAATATATTTATTAGTAAACTATCTTCTGAAAAAAGCCTATATGTTATTAATAAATTCTTCATAAATACTATCTTACACAATGTTTCCACAAACTTTGTGCAGTAGACAACAAGTCAACTTTCGCCAAGTCTAATTTTTCATCATCATAATGCTCCCGCGCATTTGAAAAGTTAAGGCGATTCAAAGTGCTGTTGTAAAAGCAACATAAAACTTCATAGTTTGAGCGGAAGAAACATTAGCGAGTGTTTGTTTTCTTATTAGTTAAGAAACTACTAAACGTCGACTTTACTTTGCAATCTTTCCATTTTGTTCTGCAAAAGCTTGAAACTTTGAGACTAAAAATAAGTCGACTATCGATAATTGAAAAGTAAACTAATATTTATGTTCAAATTACTACGATTTATATGCTGCTCTATCTACATTTCTTACACCAATAAATAAATATTGCAATGTACTCTAACATTTATTACTATTGATTTAACAACAAATTTTGTTACTCTTGTAGTATTAACATCAGTAAAAAATACAGTCGACTACAATAATGAAACAAAATTCCTTCATTCGCAGTTAATTTAAAAATGCTACTTTAGACAGTGAACAGTTAATCAAGTGATAAATTTATTCATAAACTACAATGCAGATATCGATAATACCGCTTATCTAAAAAGTTCGACGACAACACACTATAGAAACGATTAATCTACAAAGTAAAACGGAATCGCATGAATATGCACTTAACGTTCGACCAAATTGCCCTTATAAAATTTGCGTATCTTCAATCCATCATCCGTGAAAATCTGTGCACTATTATGCATCGCACAAAACTGTATAGGCAACAAAAAAGCAGCCGCGTCTCCACGGAACCCAACGCACACATCCGCGGATCGATAGAGATCGAATTATCGGCAATACAACAGCGTTGAACGCCGGTGCTAAACGTCCTCGGCGTGTTCTTCCTGCTCTCACCAGTACTCCAATACACACAGTTTTACCCCGTATAGGCCGCGTATAAGCCAATCACTCACGGTCGATCGAAGACGCAGTATCTATATATGCCTCTGCACTCGATCCGTCAATACAGGAACGAGCTACGTCACTATACATACCTTATGCATACAGCCGCGCGCGCGAATACCTTTACCTACCTGCGCCTACAGCACAATGGCCGTGCGCTATAGACGCGAGAGGACACGGAGAGAGAGCAACAGGCGGCGGCGACGGCGACGGATCGATCCGCGGCCGCCCGGCTCGGCTCGCGAGCGCTATATTCAGCCGCGTGATCTCACGCGCGCACGCCTGCCCCGTCTGCCGGTGCGTATTTTTGGAAAAAGCGCACGCACACATGCACGCGAGAAAGAGTAGCTGTGTGTAATATAGGTATATACAAGCGCCGACCTTCGAGGTTCGACGCACTCGCCGGACGGGGCTTCCGGGTGTACCCATGGGCTCTGCTAACCGGTGATAAGCGGATTTTTTTCGAGAGAGAGTCTGGTGGCGATTGATTGTTGGAAAGGGGCTGGACGGTATTTTTCTTGATTAGTTTCTGCAATGTTGCCAGCTTTGAAGCTTATTTTTCTTATACCTATATTGTAAGCTTTAGTTAGTGTAAATAATATACCAAGGGTGTGCTTTGGTAAAATAATTATCTATTATATAATAATAATAATAAGATAAACTCTGCGACGTGTGTCACTCGTATTAGTTATTATATAATTGTTCATTTTGATGTACATAGGTTTGTATGTGTATTAAAAATGTCGCGAACGATGAATTATTCAATACAAACACGCGTGTCCAGTCGCATTAATATTTTGCTAAGTGTCCCATTAACGTGGCGCGAGTAATAGCTGCCGCAGGACAAAGCATTTTGTTGTTATGCGAAAAGCGTACAAAGGATGAAACTGCAGCGACGTTAGCTGGCTTTTTCCAAAAATAAATATGACTTGCTTCGAAATGCACCATTTCTCCTTTGATGTCTGCAAAAGCCACGGCGCAACGGCTTTTACAATAACGCGCGCGCCTTTAGTTTTATTTATTCGGGTGAACGTTTTAGTCATTATTGTTGTTTAATTCGCTTTGCTTTGAATTTCATACATCCGAGCAAGTAGATTCGTTTATCTTATTGTTACATTTGGTATAATTCAATTGTTTGGCAGCTCTACTAAATGCAGCGCAAATTTATCGAATTTATACCATTCTAAATATGCATTCTGATGAACTTAATTATAATTCATAAAGACTCGTGATACTATATAATATTAATAATGAAAATAATTGACCTAATTATAATATTTGATGGTAGTTATTGGAATTTCATATTCTAATACTCAAATATTTTTGAAATTCTCAATTCATTTCAATACATAATTGAAAGTTGAGTTTAACAAATTCAGAAGAGCTTTCTTTCAATTTAGTTTGATTAAAATGTTCAAAGACTACATCTGTTTGGATGACTAAAAATAAGCACTTATTTCGAGAAAAAGCTCACGATAAACAACAATATACTAAAATATCTTGAAAGATGTGCCTGAAGAAAAATTCATCGTTCTTTAAAAAACAAATAAAGTTTTCTATCTCGTTGCATAACCCTATAATACCAATTATCTTTTTTTCACAATCGCAGCATAAGCCTAGATCCAGAAGAGGACAGGCAGGACCCCGACCTATTCGTCGGCCTAGCGAGGTACCTCGACGAGGACCTCAGCGCTGAAGAGCGCGATCACGTCTTCACGAAAACGATACCCAGCGTAGTCAACTGGGCAAAGGACCTAAAGAAGCACAAGCCTCCGCAGGGCCTGCATTTCAGCCTGCAGCAACAGGGTGAGTGAAAAGTCATTCGCTATCATTCCGATAGGATCTTCGTATATATTGATGTTTTCTCGTGTTGGTGAATAGGTGACTCGATAGAGCACAGCTACGCCTTCATCGCATCTCTGATTGCCAACGCTTTCTTCTCCACTTATCCAAAACGAACGCCGAAGACTCATCCTACGTTAAGGGACTTTAATTTTACGAATTTTTTTAAGCATCTTCACTTGTAAGTATATTTTCGCAAATTATCTATATGGACAAATCCATAATACTTTTAACCTTTGTGTGACTTTTTTTCAAGTAATTTACTGCTGCTATTAGCCTGCCGTACTAAGCACATAAACGAGACAGGGTGTTAACATCTTTAATTCTTATGTAGAAAATCGGTTCTGTAATCCATATTAGTGTGCCACGCACTGCGGGGATGCATAAAACTGTCCAAAGAAGTCGCTAAAATCGGTTTCAGCTACTTTTTTTAGAATGTTATGCTTCTCCGCTTTGTGGCATGCGTGGCACACTAATATCGATTACAGGGCTTGCTTTCTACGTAAAAATTAAAGATGCTATACCCTGTGTCGTTTAGCAGCAGAAAATTACTTGAAAAACAAAGTCACACAAGATTTGCTCGTATACCTTCTACATTGAAATTACTATTAATAATTTTAATATCATAAGTATTCCAAAAAAGAGCTTCAACAAAATATGTATACATTTTCTAATAACTCTTGATATATCATGTATAAGATCCACCGATATTTTATTTTTACGAATAAAATTCAGCTTCGCGTGAAACCGCTCTATGATATAATTTTTGCCCGCAGAAAGAGCCAGAGGGCGAAGCTGCGCGGGGTGTTCCGCTACTTCGAGTACCTCGACGCCGCGGGCGAGCGGGCCCTCGAGGGCCACCTGCTGATCTCCCGGCAAGTGATGCTCTCGCGGCAGTGGCTGACGATCGAGGACTGGCTCGAGTGTCCCACGGCCCTCTGTCCTCTCACGATACGCCACGAGGGCAGACTCGAGCGCGCGGATCTCGAGTCGAAGCAGCAGGGCGGACCGATGCGCGTCTGCTTCGCCAGCCGACTCTCTCTCTCTCTCTCTCTCTCTCTCTCTCTCTCTCTCTCTCTATTCTATCTTCCTTTACGAGGTGTGCCTTTACGCCTATCTCTCTATCTTACTCTATTGTCTTGGCACGTCGCAGGATATATAGCTTTGCGATGATTTCGTGTTGGTTCTGCTTCGCGTGCGGGCGTTCGTGCTGTGGTATTGTCTTCGAGAGGGGTCGGCTCGAGTAATTATTCGATTCGTTCGATCAGCGAAATGGCGCGCGCGATTTGTTGTGTATTATATTACGAATAGTCTTAGTAATCAATACAACGGAAAGCACTTGAAAAGAGTCTTGTTTTATTTGGTACCCCATATTTTGATTATAATGAGTTTTTCACTACCACCATAATTATACTAAATACCAATGTCTCATATAACAAAAGCATGATGAGTCAGGAACATTTCATTACTGCATATTCATGATCCTAATTACGAATAGAAACTTATTTTATGTATATACCATTTACAATTAAATACATTGACTCAAATTTGATTGTAGGTGGCGACGCATCCTGAGTTGTTGGCTGTTATATTGTCCGTAGAATCGTTGGAAGATAATGAAGCTCTAATCATTGAAGGCCTAAGACATATATCCAGGATACAAGATCCAAAGGGTCGAGCTAATTTTGAACCGATCCCCGAACCAAATACAGTGAGTATAATAATATAAGTCTAAGATACGCATTTGTTGTAATGTACTGTAAATACTCTAAAAAAAATTTTTTTTTTTTTATTATTTAACAGTCAATATTGACTGAACCCAAAAGAGTTATTTGAAAATATTTTTATCACCATACCAAAAATGAGATTCGTGTATAACAATGTAAATGGATGTGCTATTTTTTTTTTTTGCTTGACTATAGAATTGTCAAGATTTATTTAGAATGCAAAACGATCTTTCATAACCATACTCTCTCTTTCTCTGCTACGCGCAGATAATGCTGTGCTGCATCGACGCTGAGGACTACTCAAGGATGCCGCTAGCTCAGTACGAAGAGGACAACGTGCTGCGCGAGCTGAACAAATCACTGCTGGGCTTCAGACAGCGCAGGCCGCCCCAGAGTCCGGGTGAGCTGGCACGACAGGACGGCGAGGGCGAGACCGGGCCCGGCACCCGACGACTATCCCCCATCGGGGAGAGCTTCAGTAGCGCCTCGCCCGAGATAGAAGATCCGCTGAAGAGGGCGCGAGGCAAAGTGAACAGTGCCGGGAGTCAGGGTGGGTTGACGTTGATTTGCTTTATAGGTCTGAGATAGGGAGGGGGTGAATGTGTATTTCGTAGTGCTGGGTTACTCGATAAAGAGAACTTTATGGAGACAAAACAATGGCAAAAAACTTTGCAGTAGTATATTGTACATTGTATACGTAAATGTCATAATTTTTTAATCATTTTAGAAGCATTTCGTTTTGGAACTTAAATTATTTTTACGGTAAAACGGCATTTCATTCCTATAGTAAACTATTATATAAAATTAAATCGAATTTTCATTTAACAGCCTATAACACTATGAAGTAAATATTAAAAATATGTCTGATTTAAGATAAAGAGAAATAATAATACGGATTGCTGAAAATGAAAGGAATAAGAGATATAACTCTTTTTTCTGAGATATGAATCTTCTTTGCAGCCTCGGCTGTGACGCAGCACTCGAGCGAACAAGGCCGAACACGCGGCAATGGCTTGTCTTCGTCGACGCGCGCCGTCAGTCCGGGCCGCGTGCTGAAAGTGAGCAGCGCCGGTCGTCGTCAGCGTTTCATTGTCCTCGGCTCGAGCGGTGAGGCGCTGCCCGTAACCCGCATGTCCATCGCTCAGACGTCCGTGTACAACAGCTGCAACAGCCAGAGCACCGATAGCTTCCACAGCGCCAAGGACACGATAGAGGAGGAGGGTGAGTTGCTTCTCGGGATTCATGTTTATTGATTCGTTGTATTATTTTTATTTATTGAAACCAGATAATTTACAGAGTAAATCCTATAGGAGGTAAGCATAGTTACCTGTACATTGGCTGGTGTATAAAAACAAAAATACAAACAAAACTTATAACTAAAAACTTAAAAACTAAAACTAAAACTAATTCTATATTTACCTAATTCTATATATTAACTAATTCTATATACTAATTATATTAGAGTATTTTTCGGAAATTTCATTTTAATAGTATAGCTTCAAAGGTATCAGTATGGCTGTTGAATATCCACATAATGAAGTTTTAAAAATGAAACGCCATTAGATTACTTGTTAAACGACATTGATTTATTCGATTATAATTTTTCCCTTTTGGATATAAATTCACCAATGCCTATTTGTACATATTAAATACTATTAATTTTCTCTTAGAAAATGAAAATGACGAGGAAGATGATCAAAAGCAGTCGAGGCGGTACAGTGAACAACTGGAAACCCCGGAGAAGAGAGGAACTTTTGCGCAAAGACTAAAAGACGCCCTGAAACGTGAAAATTCGGCCACCGGTACGTCTACGACGAACGAATCTACGAGCGAAAGTAGTTACGCCGTCGGTATCAGTGTTGCCGGCAGTGAGGTGACAGATCAAAATATAAAGTTAGTTCAATTTACTATTGATTTTAATTTCACTCCAACTGTGCACAACCATGAATCTGTCGATAAAAATTTGAAACTTATCGCAGAGTGAAGAGGGGAGGCGGTTCGAGGGGTTTCGTGCTCCGAGACGAGACTGTGGACGAAGATTTCCTAAAGGAGTCCCTCGAGGCTGAGCAAAAGTGGCTGGGTAGATTCCGGCAGAGCCAGCCAGCTATGCTCCGCAAGGAGACCGGCGCAAGCAGTAGATACAGTTTCAGCACGGAGTATAGTTCCGGTCAGTTTTTGTTACTTACAAGGAGAACATATTTTTTGTAAAATTACTATACTACTTCGTGAAAATCTAAAAATTTACTAGAGTTTCTGGCAAATTTTCCTAAAAATATAGAAAAATTTACTATACTTTTTGTAAGATATTTATAAACTCTGGTATTTTTCTTTTTTATTTTCCCAGTCTGTTACCGCTTAACGAATCAGTATAGTAATTTTTCCGTGTACCATCATATGGCTTAACATGATCGCTATTATTTTATAGGAACATAATATCTTGCTAAAGCTTACTTCTTTTACTTAAAATTATACTGATAATCAATAGATCTTAATTACATCTAATACCTCTACTAGCTTTATTTATTACACATCGAAAAAGGTTTTACAGTGTCAATTAGAAAATCCGACCTTAAATTTTTACGCATTTAAATTTTGTTTTTGCGTGCATAAAAGATACTAAAATATTTTACTGTGCTGATCAGATTAAAGCCCATAGGGTAATTAAAATAATTACTGAATATAAAAAATAAAAATAAATAATAATGGAGATTATGATATTATTGTATTATAATGCTATTAAAATTGATATCTATCTAAAAAGTAATTAGAAAAAGCTTCCAGCGGAAGTTAAATGATGGTTTCACCATTAGCTATCTACCAATCTTCTACAACATCTCACTTGATTTCCAGAATTCTGCTCGGAGCTAGAGGAGGTGTACGAGCAGCTATCCAAGTGGCTGGACGACCCTATTGCGGTGGGAATTGGCGGCGGTGGCGACGGTGCGGATGGCGCGCCGCGCGAGCAGGACCCACGCGACCGCGCCGTCGTCACGTTCGCCAGCTCACTGCTGAAGCGCGCGCTGAGCGAGTCCTTCGCCGGGGTGCCGGTGCAAGAAGGCGAACCACAGCCGCTCTTTGACACCAGCGACACCCACCAGAGGCACAAGCTGCAGCTCGCTGTACGCAGCTTGAGTCTCGAGCTCGCCCGACAGAAGAACCGCAGACAGCCATCGGTGAGTAGAATGCTCTGGAGACTTATTATTGAGGTGTTGGCGTGTGTGATTATGTTTACACGAAGTGTTTGGGAGTTTCGCGTAGAGTTTGGTTTTTATCAATAAAAATGTGTATGGCGGAACTTTTTAACAGATTCGGGAAAATTGTAGCATAGTGCCTTGTAAAGCGTAAATGGTAAAAACTGATATTTTACAAAAAATGTAATGATTTTTTCCCACATTGTCAGTCAAATTCTCTATAAAGTATCATGATTTTTTTTTAGGGATTTAGAGTGTGCAATAGCTTTACGAGACACTATAGTAATTTTGGCAAATCTGTTTATAAGTTTGGCTGGAAGAGTGCCGGACTATAAAATTCATAGATTTCATAAAAAAATGTTTGATCTGTTAACGAGAGTATTCAAGAATAGGCATAAAAGTAATCTGGAAAAATAAAAATATATAAAAAGCATTTTTTGTAAATTCTTGATTTAAATTATAATTTTGCAAAATTCGTGTGTAAAACAATAATTTTTGGTAGTTTTTACCACAATTTTTTTTAATTGATTTCCAGTGAGGTGATGGAATGAGAGACAGTGGTAAGAATTTATCAAATGATTCTGATTGAGTGATCAAAAGTTTTAAAAATGCTACGAATTATGTTTTGAAAAATATTATTTTTAAGAAATATTCACTCCAATTATTTTTGACATAAGCTTTTTTAATTAAAATTTTTAAAATATAGTATTATAAATGTAAACAAAATTTTGTTTTATTATTATTTGTTTTTTCAATGAAAAGATACATTACTTAAGACATATGACTAGATAGAATACTCTTTACTCATATTACACCACACTCCACATCAATAATGTTAATCATTACATTTTAAGTGTCAAATGTGATTAATTATTCATAAATCATATAAAACATTTTTAATAAAAATATGATAACATTTGTAAATAGGAGGAGCATTTCTTCGAAATATTTTACTACAAATTTTAATATTTCATACTAGTTATTAAATATATGCGCACACTACGTTGTTAAATGTTTAACCAATCGTCTTTTTTTTACTAAATAATTTAAAATAATACAAGTACACAGAAATATACGAAAAAAAGTCACATAAAAATACATTTTTCTAATTAGTTAGGCTGCAGTTACCGCTGAATTAAAATTTAGCTTTCTAAGTATGTGTAAAATGATTTTTCTCTAATTTATTTTGCAATTAGCTGATAGTGATTGATTCTTAATAATTTAAACAAATCTAACTACATAGTAATACCCATTACTAGACCACCAACAACAACTTTCTCATACATTTTTTGTTCGAGATTTGAAGAATATACTTTTGGTAAAAAGGAAACTTTTTACAATACATATAATTCTACCAGAGCATAAAAAACAATAACAACTTATAGTTATAGTTATAATAATTCCGTAGAATAATTATAATTATAAAACTAAGTATAGAAGAGTACATGGACTTGGAAAAACGAATTTTAACGATATGTAAAAACCATTTTCTGTGACCTAAAAATAAAGTCTCCTCCGGTCTAGTTTGCGTAGAACCTCCTCCAGCTTACTAATCGGCTCTTGATTCAAAAAAGTTCTTATTTTCTAAGTAGTATAATACCCCTACCGGTTTTTAACAGAGCAGAGACGCACGAGCGATTTCATAATTTTTAGATAACAGAAAAAAGTTCTCAAGATTTCGAATAACGAGTATTCTCCGAGTACCATGCACTATTCTTACAAACTATAAACTAGCTTTTATTATGTTTAACAAAGTAAAACCACGTTCACCTAGCATAGACCGAAAATGCGATAGACCAACGCCATACGTACAGCTCTTATCGTATTTTCCTTCTATACATACAAAATACGACTGCGCTTGCACCGCAATAAATGTGCAAACCGGCATATATCCACTCCTGTAGACCAGCGATGGACATGCAGCTACAAACTGCACCATCAGCAGCAGCATCAATAACAACAACCATCATCACAACCATGACTCGGAGGACGACGAGGCGTTCGAGGACGCGCTCCAGGGCGACCCTCGTCTCTTCCGCGACGCGAAGAACTCGCAGCGGCGCAAGCTCATGGCCATCACCTTCACCTCCGAGCTCTTTCAGACCCTGTCCGAGGACGAGGCTACTATCGTGCTGCCTTTGAGGCGCAAGAAGGTGCTCCATATATACACGAGTTTAAAAAAAGCCTCTCCCGCGGGACGCGCATATACCCACTTCGAAACGCTTATGTTAATTGTCCTCGAAGTGTAGGGGGCTGCGTGTATATGCGTCCACGTTGCTAGAGAGCCGAATTGCTTATACTGATTGTGAATTGATTATTAACCCATGCGATTAACCAGTGCTGTGTGCGATTATCATGATGATGACGATGATGTTTTAGTCTCTATGTGGTCTGTACATAATAATAACTGCCATTGCGTGTAACCGCCTTGTAGATAGCGCAACTAATACACATCATAATATAGTTATATATCGATACACCCAATCGTTGTCATTTAATTGGAAACAAGTCTGTCTCTCGTTCTATCATATCAGTTTTCTCATTATACAACTGTAAGGATTATTCTAGCCTTCGCTGTATTGCTAGAAATAGATTATTGGGAAATTGATTTTATGGTTTTCAATCATCTCTCCGCTAGAATAATTTTCGCCCTTTATTATACATGTATGTAAATGTGTAGAACCTATTATACCACGTGTACCTTTGTAAATAATATTACTCTGCGACATCAATTTCTCAACAATCTAATTTCTTCTGAGCTTGAAATATTAGCTTATCAAAATATTCACTACATGTCATTCTATAATGAGAACAACAATTCACCTCTTTCCAAGTAAAGGCTTATAACTCCGACCCTCCCCCATCGATGTTTCTACAATCTTTAACCGACAATAAAATGCCTGAATGATTCCACCACAGTGTACTCCCATCTCCCATATCTTGGAAGCTGTCGTACCATTTATATAAAATAATTATTGAAACAATGATGCGATTCTGCGAATGACTATACATATTACCTGTCTACGACTATAACACTGTAACGTCATTCGACTGTTTGGGCGCAGATCTCGAGGGAGAGCAGCCCGCAAGACGGCCTACTGCCCGTGGCGACGGGCAACTGGGGCTGCGGCTCGCGGCTCAGAGGCGATCCCCAGCTGAAGCTCGTCATACAGTGGCTCTCGGCCTCCATTGCCGGCGTACCCCGGCTGATATACTACACCGCCGGCCATTCGATGCTGACCAAGGTTCGATTGATTTCAGTATAAAAATCGTGTTTGCTAAATTCAATAAAATAAAATAAGAATGAAGAAATATCAATCTAGCTCGCAAGTAGTAAAAGTCAAAATAGATCAGACTTTATCTACATTTCAAATAGCTCACAACATATCCATAGTCATTTCAGTATACAAACAATCAATATATCTATGTAAGGCAAATATTTTCTGCAGTATCTGACAAGTACTTATGATAAAATTATTAAAAAAAACTTAAAGAGACAAAACTTGAATAAAAAGCTAAGGCAGAAAATCTCTAGCTACATCGTTAAAATATTAAAAATCAAAGGAAAACTTTCATCTTATTTCAGCTGGACACGGTGAGCCGAGTACTGACGGACCGTCAGTGGTCAGTGGGCGACCTTGCCGCTGCAACGCTACGCTTCTCGGTGCAGACGATCGAGGAGCGCTTGGAAGGCCGCAATAGCCTCTTTGAGGAGCTGATCGGTATGGATAAGCCCAGCCCTTAACCCGATGAGATGCTCTCCGTACTCGTCGATCTGCTCGCCACCATGATTGAGGACGGCATCTCGGTCCGCCTCTGACGAAGCTCCCGAATCAAAGCTGTGTTTTCATTTTTTTTTGTTCCTCTCCGAGGAAGCGCGAGCTTACTCGTATTCGTGGCAGTCAGTGTCTGGTGAAAGTATACTCATATGTCAAGATTGTGAGCGAGCGCGAAGTTTTTCTCTTTCTTTATCGTTGCATAAGGAAGACACACTCATGCGAAAGTACAAATTTTCCCGGGTACATATACAAGAGGGCAAATTTTAACGGAATCTATATGTGGTACTTTATATGATATCCCTGATAAATTACACCAATCGCATCTGTAGAATAAAAACGTCTTCATGTACTTATATGTAAAATTTATGATCTTTCTTAAAGAACAAATATTGATGAAATTCTCGCTTTCGATTTTATACATTACTTTGTTTTTGTACTTACAACTTTCTATTTTGTAATTATTTCGTAAACTCTGGAACGATTTTTACATTGAAATATTTTCACCGGAAAAAAATGTATTTTAAAAATGTATTAAAAATTACCGATCAATTACCAATTGTTTTCAAGTCAATTAATAATTGCAGTGAGATGCTTTGTCCTAAAAAGTATATAATTACGATACTCGTGTTTCGATGAAACATTTTTAAAAAGAACTCAATTAAATCTAACATTTTGCTTCTGAATTATTAGCTTTTTTTATATGATTGAGCTACGATTTAGGTATAAATTATGTTTAGTTCGACTAAGTCTTAATTTATTTAAAAATTTATATCCATGATTGTGTAAAAAGGAGTACTTACAAACGTGTCTAGAAAAAGTAGCTGAGCGAGTTTCATATGCCTAATTTCTGGAGCCTAAATGTTTGAAGTCATTGGATGTGATATATTTACGCAAGAAGTAATTCCAAGGTGGAAGTGCACTGAACACTTTTTCGATGCATTTCTGTATATAGGATATCTACCACATTTTGAAAAATCGAAACTCTAATTGAAAAAAGTGATGTTTAAGTAGTTGGATATGTTGAGAGCATATTTTTTGTTAAGATGTATTTATTCGAGATGAACGTAGCTGTAGCTGTATTATTTTTAAATGAAAAAAAAACAAAGATTTTAACGTATATACCTAGTCAAAACCCAAAGTAATTTTATTTAGATAAAGTAACCATCAGAATCAGAATTTGCTGATGTTTCGACATATCAGCACAATATCGAAATCGCGCAAATATCAGCACAAAGTTTTAATGTTACGAGGACGCAAAGTAACCAACCAAAGTAACCATACACTAGAGTACAATAGAGAATAATATAATTCTAGATGAATTTTATCACATCTCGTTAAAGTAAAGAAAACGAATTTAGAGGAATTTGAAATGATAACTTCAATCAAAAATACTAACGAATTTACTTAATAAAAAGTAGAAATTGCGAAATTTTAAACTCAAGAATTATATATATATAAAAAACAATGTTCTATCCTCGATACATGCAATAACTAAAGAAGCACAATTACGTACGCTATATTTTGTACAGCGATATCGAATTAAGTTGTAAATTAAAGTAATTAGATTTTTAGACGAAAGTTTTTAGCGATGAGCATTTTTTATCAAATAAAAAATACGAATGATTAACGGAACATAAAGTAACAGATGCTTGTTATACACGCAGTATGTAATGATAAAGGCGTTGAGAAGAAGCTTTTTCTATAAAAAGAAAAGCGACAAAAAAAAATATAAGATATAAAAGTAATTTATACGCTTTTGTAGATCAAAGATATAAAAAAATGTAGACAAGGTAGAGGAATCGATGTTGTGGCCTATCGAGATTTATCATTGGTAAGAACGTGCCAATTAAAATGAGGTCTTCCATAAGAGGTAGCTGGTTCAAAAAAAAAAAAGGAAAAAAAAATATTTGACAGTCGATTGTGAAGTCAGTTTCCACTGTGCTTGTAAATAATGGCTAGGAAGCTGGAAATGTAATTATCTTGATTATAAATACGAAGATGAGAGGAGTGCATAGCGTGTAAACCGTATGTAATAGGCGATGATAATAAATTTCTATGACATTTAAAACGTGTATTTTTCATCCCAAAATGATCGTTATACCTAATAAAAAAAATCTTTGAACAGTAATCACAGCTTTTATTTAATATCACATGTTAATAGTTATTTCTGATTTTTTGTTCTTTTTTTTTTCTTTTGGTATTTTAAAATCGTATAAATCCACCGTACACGAATGGCATTTCGGAAGTGGTTCCTTATCGACTAAACTCGATTGGTTTTATGTAGAAAAATTATGGCTGACTTTGGGTTTATGAAGTTCACGTCAACCTTATTAAATAAATAATTATGTGGTATTAATCCTGTTAAAAGAACTTATTTTAGTTCTGAGTTGATGGCGATTAGCATGTAGTATAATAAAAAACAAAACTTTTGAAAAACATAAAACTAAAAACTATATTGAGCTATCAGAAAAAGAGACTCCGCACTCGGCGGGCAACACCTTGTTTATCATACAAAATATTAAATTTGTGTACAAATTGATTCGTGTCGTTGCAGCCTTTAGTTATAATTCCGAGGTATGTCATAAGGCCAAAGTCGTTGCATTGCTGAAAAAAAATTTATTATGTAAATAAATTACTCAGTCACTGATATTTAGTTTATTAATATGTAATAAATTGTGAAATATTTTAATACTCACATTGTAGAAGTCTGCTTTGAACTTTGGATTGTTTAATACAGGTAAGCGATGACTTAATGAACAAGCAGCTCTTAAAACTTCGTGATTGCCTTTTAATTCTCCGTTTTGTACTGCTTCGACATACCTCAAAACTAACTTGACCCTAGAATGCAACATTTTTATTGCACTGTGCTGAGCAACCAAATGTTCTGCAACTATTTATCAAACAAACAGTAAATCATTCATAATTAGTTCAAATTCTTTACTATATATACATAGCTTCAATTAAAAAATAAATTATGTACCTAAAGAACTTTCTGCTTGATCATTAGTGCACATTCGAGCTACATGATCAACACCAATCCTTTCGGCTTCCTCTGTAGCTAACGTGTAGGTTAATGGGACGAATAACATTGTAGCTTCTCCATTTACTAAATCTATAACTGATTCATATATAGTCACTGGCAATTGCTGAAACAGTAAATTTTGTAAATCATAAGTTATAAAGAGTCCAATTTATTTTTGAGAAAATGGTAAATCTTTTTAATCTTTACATACATCTGTACTTTTAGGCCGTGGATCCAGTTTCAGCACTACTGGACTTTCATTAATTTCACATATCTGTTTATGAACTTTGATATCCCTTTCGGAAGGCACGCTACCTGCAGTATACCAGCCAAGAAAATCCATTTCACTGAAGACTTGTTTGAATTGTTCTTCTTTTGTATTATAATAATCTCTATCGATTATAACATCATCTCCTATACATGTGAACAATAATTCAAATGAATTCATAATCTCAATGTTACGTCCTTTCTGTTTTCCAATCAATGCTCCATATACTGCAACAAAATATTGATATATTAATACTTTTTATGAACTTGTGTAACATTATTAAATAATAATAATTTAAAAGTAGAAATAATATGTCTATAGGAGTAGTACTATTTAATAAAATGTTTTATAAACAGACCAGATTAACCAAAGATTTAATATTTAAAGATTATTTCTTATTACTGGTGTTCTAATCAACTCCCAATTGAAATTAAAACTGCCATCCAACAGTACAAACATTTTATATTTGTTGAATCTTGCACCGTAATCTCAAATAATGAAATCAGTGTTGCCCATTTTAAAACTACATAACAATCTGTACTATTATAATATTGACATAATTGAACGTGAAATAACTAACAGACTGTTGGTAAGAAAGAAGTATTCTCATTGTTCCGTACACTATGCATCATCAGAATCTGGTAACATTCAACTTACCAAGCTGGTCGCTGCCTTCCTGAGCCCTGAGCCTGGTCCAGTGCTCGCTGACATTCATGATGACCAGTGGGTGGAGACTGATAGAGACAGAACCGACGGTCCCCGAGGATGCCATGACGCGTGCACCGCTGCCAGCGGCGGCGCCGCTCGCTGCTACCGCGCTGGCCGTCTCGGTCTCTGCTTGGGCGACGTCCATCGAGGCTTCCTGGGCCTCGGAGGCACCGGCGCTGGTGGCCGGGGCCCCGGTGTTCGCCTCGTCCACCTCCATCTCGCTTGGCTGCTGCTTCTCGTCGCTCATCTCTTTTCGCCTTTAGTAAAGCAGTAAAAAAACAATAGCCGTCAATCAAATGTACTCCAGGCAGAGAAGTGTGTAGTGTCTATGTGATGTGCACGAAAGCAAAGTTTCTTTTAGGTTAGGATGAGACTTGGTGGACAACAACGCACTCACCGACAACGCTATAACGTCGATCTCCTCGGCGCACCGGGTGACTTGCTTTCAGGCTGGACTGCTGTCGCTCTTTGTTTTGGTTTTGGCGTCTTTGCGCTGCGCATACAAAGCCGATACTTAATTTTCACTGCTGCGCGTCTACTTATGAGTGCCGAGAACAGGGTCCGTCTACGTATATGTATGCACCGTGTATACAAAAAGCGAAACAGGGATTGTGTTCTATAGTGCACTCGCGATTTTTAATCGCAATTCCAGCGCTGTCCTGTCTTCAACGTACAAGCAAGTATAAACACGTGAGAGTGGGGGTAGACTGAGGGGAATTGTACAACACAAGCGTCGCGTCGCATCGCTTCTGCGTCTCAGACGCAGACGCAGCGTCTGCCAGTGCCAATTCCATTGCCATATGCGATTCCATGTGTTTACAGTGCTATCCTTAGGCTGTGTCTACATAAAGCGTTCCAGTGTGCCAGTTTTCGTCAGCACACGTATCTGTGATGACACACGACCTGTAGGAGTGGAGGTAATTATCAACTGTAATTGGTCGCAGTTACCAGTAACAAACTGCGATTGGTCGCATCTAGGCACAGGTCGTGTGCTGTCACAGTACGCGCGTGTGCTGACGAAAACCGGCACACTAGAACGCTCATGTAGACACAGCCTTACTGGTATAGACAGCGTCGTCGATTGATCGATCTTTATAAACTAAACCAATCAGCGATGCGGTCTATCAGCTCTTACACATAGGCATCGAATGGCGCAACGTGGTTAGTGAAAATCGCGAGATATTTCTCGATCGTTGCATGTGCGGGAATTTTTGATTGATGATGATGTATATGTACGAGAAAGTCAGTAGTATTTAGTGTACTAGCGAAATCCATAGGCACTGCGCGCGCTCTTATGTACTTTTTTTATTAAACATGCTAAGAATAATTTATTCCTCATGAGCCGAAAATATCTTTTATTTTAATTTTAATGCATTTTAGTTATTGATATAATACTGTAGTATTGATATAATACTGTAGTACGTACATTTACTCTTCACAAATACTAAATTTTGAAGCTCGAAACTATAAACTTATTCGCATTTTTTTCATGAAGTATAAATAAAGAATAAAATCTGAACATAAAATTGGCATAATTTATTCTTATATTACCATAATTAATTCTTGTAAGATACATTGCTTATTATTTTAAATTTTACCGTGAAATTCAATAACTAATCGTATTGTGTTTTAAAATGCTTTACTACTTCTTACTATCACTTTAACAAATAATTAAAACATATTATTTATTTTTTTAAGTTGTGATCAACATTAATTTCATTATTATTTATTTAATACTTTTCACTTTAATCATTTTGATTCCAATGATAATAACAAATAAAAATGCTTATTTAATTTTGAATTCTCACGGTTTTTATCCAAGGGCCAATCACGGATCAAATCTATAGAGGCTTCACTTCTTCCGTTCATCACTTTTTTAAGAAGGGATCATATTGATTCCAATGATAATATCAAATAAAAATGCTTATGTAATTCTGAATTCTCCCGGTTTTTATCCAAGGGCCAATCACGGATCAAATCTATAGAGGCTTCACTTCTTCCGGTCATCACTTTTTTAAGAAGGGAAAATGTCTTAATGAATGAGAAAACTCATTTTAAAAACGTTTTTAAAAATGTTTATATTTTTGTATATTTAATTTAACATGTTAACATGTTAACAATGTTAACGTTTATATTTTTTACCTTATAAATAATATTGTTTTAAAAACGTTTTTAAAATGTTTTTCTAAGATGACTGCATAGGTTCGGCATGAGTTATATCAACTTGCGGTACGTTATAAAAACGTTTTTCATATATGATTTCATGTATACGTTTCGTAAAACTAGGAACCAGATTATGCTACATCAAGTAAACGTTTTAAAATGTTTTAAAGGCATTTATTAAACCTATTTAAAACGTTTTAAAAACGTGCAAATGCTTTAAAAAGCGGACATTATCCACGTTTTATAAACGTTTTTAAAACGTTTTTCTATAAACATTATATAAGTGTTTCAAATGAAATTTTATTAGGGGTAAAAAACTGTTCTTAGTTGTTAAAAACTATTATAAATTGGAATACGCGTTTCAAACCAAACTTTTTATAACAGTTTATAACACTTTACCACGAAAATCATTTTCGCTAGGGAGGAATGCGAACAAATAGTTCGAAAATTTTTTATTTCTTTTTCTTTGCATTACAAAATCCATGTTATAGGTAAAAATAAATTTTCACCCCCTGGCCGAAAGTACCACTTTCGCTCCCGGCTCTGAAACGCTAATGTGGTATTTTCGGCTCAGGTATGGTTAAAAATCGTATACTCAACATGGGGATAGAGGGCCATCCCAGAGCACATATTTGCCACCCTCGCCTTCGGCTCGGGTGGTAATTTACACGAGATATGGACTGTCCACGTTTTTTCCTCCCATGGTGCGTAATATACTAATATTACACTTTTTATTTCATTTTGAAGTTGCTAACAAGAACTTTTGATTAGAGTGTACTTTTTCGAGGTTTTTTCAATTAAAAATTCCAAAAAAGGTTCAATTTTGGTTGCACGAACCTCGTGAGCTTATATATGTTTTTTAAGCTTTCGAACCTTTTTCGTTCACTAAATTAATGCATTGTTAGAAAATGTGGGTAATTTAAATGCACTATTTTAACTACCATAGCTACGATACGCAAATATCCTCTATAATAATAACTCGCGTCTAAAATCTAACACAGAAAAATTCATTATTGGATATACATATACACATATAAAATTCTCATATAATAATGCATCGAACCAAATACGTCCAATTTCTATATCAATTCATCGCATATATTATCTCATTATTCCCAGAAAACATTAGATCGTCAATATTTTAACAGCGCACATATCACACTTTGCCGTATTTTTGAATTTTCATAATTTGAAGAAAATTTCCCACCAAATTACCGCCATTAATGGTGCGCATATTATAATATATATTATATACCTAAACCTCGCAGCAACTTAAAACTAAAGGAAAGAAACGAATCAGCTATGCAAATGACGCCACTTCCATATTAAACTATCATGCCCTGAGAAATCGAAACGCGCGAATGCAATAAGATATATTATATCCAACCCTTTGAATTTCCTCATAACATTATGCAAATAGCGCCACGTAATATAATGATACTCATCTTCATGAATCGCTAATGCGGCGGCATTAAAAACTCCCCCAAGAAAAAAGAAGAAAAAGTTCAGGTGAAAAATTCATGGATATCTCGCACGACGGACAGGCGAGGTTTCAGTTTCACGAGATAAAGAAAGACGTTGTACTAGCGAGACGATGGAGATTTTCGACAGCAGGCACTTCAAGATCAACAAACTGTTGCTGCAGAGCGCGGGCCTATGGCCTTATCAGAGCGCGAGGAAGAAATTTTGTATTCGCGTGTGCGTGACCCTCGTGGTTTTTGGTATTATATTGCCACAGGTGAGTACACGGAGAAAAAAATTTCTTTGAATCAAAGAAATCGTGCCATTTGGGCAATCGGTGAAATATTTCTTTGAATTTAAGACAATATTTCTTTAAATGAAAGTAATATTTCTTTATTTGAATAAAATATCGCGTTAATTTGGCACTGTATGTCTTACATTGACAGAAGCATTTCTTTATGACAAGAAACTGTTTTTTTTCAATAAAAGAAATATTTTTTCATTTTAAAGTTTCCGTGATCAAAGTAAAAAAATGATTTCATGGTTTGAAGAAAACTTCTTTCATTTAGAAAAATATTTCTTTATGGCAAGAAACCGTCTTTTTCAGTAAAAGAAATATTTTTTTATTTTAAACTTCCCGTGGTCGAAACAAAAGAATATTTCATTTAATCAAAATTATATTTCTTACAATAGAGACTGCGATTTCATGGTTGGAAGAAAATTTCTTTGTTTCAGCAAAATATTTCTGTATGGCAAGACACGCTGTTTTTCAATGGAAAAATATTTTTTTAGTTTAAGGGGATGTGCTTACCGACATAATTTTAGAATGTCTATATCTTTTGCAAATAATAATAGAATTACTAAAAAAAAAATTGAGTATAGTATTTACAT